>PVIC010032315.1:0-20784 GCA_004025085.1 Thryonomys swinderianus
CTGTAGAGGCAAATGAGCTCTAGCTTTTATAGAGTGGGAAATTTCCATAGGAAATTTGGTGTGGGAATATAATGAGGGGAAGGAATAAATATGATACAGAAAGAAAATAAAAGAGCATGTATAAAGGGGGTGAGGAAGTGTGGGTGGGTAGGGTTATGGGTAAAAAAAATTATCTTTTACTGCAATAAGTTTTAAAAAATCAAACATTCACTACATTTTAATTACATCCTTATGTTGCATGGCAAAGTAACACAGCCACATTTTTATGATTAATGATTTGGGAGAGGCTACAGAGTATATGTCCTTTTGAAGGTTCATAGCATGTATTTGCACATCAAAGCTTCAGAGATGCTTCATTATAAAGAGATTTGCTCTGTTTGCCCAGGATATCTTAAATTTATTTTTACATGAGATAGTTTTTATTGTGGCCCATTTATTAACATCTTGCATCCCCATATTTAGCCATCAAAAAATTTGCTGCTTAAAAAAGTTTCTTTGCTGTACAGGAGGAGAAGAGGGATCACTATGAGCAAAGGTGTAAGACATACAAGTTGTAGCATTTTCAAAGGGAAATTTCTGAGGCTAACGTGTTAAGTGGACTGTTTGTGTGCCAAACAAAATGGGCAAAAGTTCAAGACACAGGAAGTTTTCAGACCCAGAGCAGATTCTGAGAACAGCAGCCGAGGCAGTCTGATGGTCTTCAAGAAAAAGTGGAGATGAGACATATAAAACAATACTGACTATAGCTTAGCTCATCAGGCAGTCAATTGGTTGCAATGAAATAAGTTCACTTTTCAGAGTGCGATTAATTGATTTTCTATGGGGCCTCCTACCTGGTCCAATTTTCAAATACTATGATTAAAACCTATTTTGGCTTGGTCATGTGAGTTTAGTATTCATGCCAGTCCAAGCCTATGGCCTCCATGGGGTTGGGGATTTAGCTCAGCAGCACAGCAACTGCCTTGCAAGTGCAAGGTCCTGAGTTTGGTCCCTGCACTGGGGGGGAAAAAAAAGGCTTCAAACATATGGCTCCTAGAAAATTTTGCTTAACAGACATATCTAAAGTGACAAAAATAACAGTGATAAAACTATTATGGTAGGGGAATGAAATAGCTAAACTCACCTACTAAAAACGTCAGGAAATCTCCAAATTAATACAGAAAACAGGAGTGTTGTAAAAACATTTTACAGCTACAATAGGAGCTACCTAAATTCCTGAAGTTGCTCTTTTTTTTTTTTTTTTTGAGACAGGGTCTCGCTTTGCCATTCAGGCTGGCCCTGAGCTCACTATGTAGCCCAGACAAGCCTCGAATTCAGCAATCCTCCTGCTTCTGCCTCCCGAGTGCTGGGATTACAGGCATGAGCCACCACGCCCTGCACTGTGGTATGTGGTATTGATTGCTGGTGGGCATGAGTCTCCATGCCCAGCATTGTATGTGGTTACTGGGGATCAAACTCAGGACCTTGCCCTTCCGAGGCAGGCGCAGGAACCACTGAGCTAAATCTCTGGCCCAAATTACTGTCTTTTATTACAGTTATTTTTGCAAAGCTTGATTTTAAATTTTTTTTGTGTCTACTACTTGCTTAAACCTGCCCAAACCGAAACAACCCCCCAACCCCCTCCAAAAAAAACACCATATATCTTAAATTTCTAAGCTTGGTTTATTCTGGTCTGAGCCAGCCTTCAACTGATGAAAAAGGATTGTTGAGGGAATAAGAAACCTTCACAACACCAACACCACGAGCCCAACAGCAAACGGAGCCGTGATCAATCACTGCTAGCCAGCTGGAACTTCATGGCCCGCTTCCCACTCGCTCCCTTTCCATTTTGTGCTTGCTTTAATCATTCTCCCTCGCTCTCTCCCTTCTGCACATTTCACGCCATACCGCAGTTCTGTATTGCAGTGTAAGATTAAAAAAGAAACTAATAAGCCCAGGGCAACTGGCTGATTGGTGAATTCAGCTACCGTACTATCTCCACAGTATTATAACTGTTTTTCCTCCCAGCAAGTCTATGTACTTCTGCTCCTTGATGACATTTTTTTTTTTTAGCAAACATTCTGAGAATTCATTATGAATTCTAATCTAAGAGGATTTTCAAGATGCAGCAAGCGTTGGCAATGGGTTCCAGGTGCATTTTCTAAGCTCTTTTAATCACCAAAGCAAGTCAAGGTGGCCTGACCAGCTGATTAAATGATTGATTTAATTCCTTGTTTTTCTGAAATTCAGCTGTGGTCTAGATTAACATGTTTGTCTTTTGCTTAGAAACTTGAATTTAATTTCCTCTTGGTTTACATGTTCTCTCATTACAGACTAATCTTCATCCTTCTAAATGCAGTCACATTTATGCCTTGCTGAGCACCCTCTTTTTCCCTGCCAAGCACCACATTTTCCTTTACTCATACTTGGCCCAGTCTCCCACATATCTTTGATCCTGTGGTGAACTGTGACCTATTTATGTGTTGGTCCTCACCTTGCTAGAAGGTACGTCTTAGCGCCAAAGTCAGTATGTATAATTCCCTCCTGCTTGAGGATGATAGGACTTGTGCATATGATGGGGCTTTAGATGGCAGAGGTGATGGGACAGTCACTCTGTGATCACCTCAAGCTCTTCCAGACCGTGGTAGGAAATGGAAGGAAAGAAGCCTTGTCCAGACATTAATTCTATTCCAGTGAGACTGATTGTGGACTTCTGACCTCTAAAACCGTGAATAATAAATTTGTACTGTTTTAAGCCACACAGTATTTGATAATTTATTTCAGTAGCAGTAGGAAACAGATACAGATTTCAAGCCGTCTCATTCTGTATAATCTAGAGGGAGTTTTGATTGCAATGTTCCCTCACCTTCAAGAGGACACAACTGAGATTTTCTCTTCTAGAATTTGAATTGTCAGTGAATAGAGATGTGAATATCTTGGAAGGGAATTGAAGCCAACTTGTTCTAGTGAGAACACCTAGAAGGATGCTTGTTATGAATCGCAGCAACAGAGTTTCTTGTAGCCAAGGGTTGGCCATTCCATTTTCCCTTTGAGTCAGCTCGTTTCCCACTGACTTTATGATAAACTTCCTTTTTTACTTAAATCAGCCAGGTGCAATTCCATGTGCTTGGAGCCCTAAACGTACAAGTTCTTATTTGCAGCATGTATCATCTCCCTCCCCAATTCATGCTGACTTGGCTTCTCTATTTCATATTGTGCTTTAATTACATTTTAACTTTTTATAATAATTAATTATTTACTCTTTACCTTTGCAGTAGCTCTTTATACTTAACTCTATCATAACTCTTGTAATAATGCTTCAATTTGCTATTACTGGAGCCATTTTACTGGTTAGAAACAGGCAATCAGAGGTTAATGTACCCATTGTCGCTGAACTGTTTAAAGGTAGCACCTGAATTGAATCATAGGCATCTTACTTTCAAAAGTGAAGTTGTTTGGTTACAAAAATATATTGCTTTAAAGTAAGTGATGATGTGCTCGCTTCGGCAGCACATAGACTAAAATAAGTGAAAAAGATTAAAAAGCTTTTTTTACAAAACAGAAATATAGAAAGTATAGGACAAGGAATATACTGTGAAGTTGTAGATAGAGAAGCTAGGAGAGGAGCATATTTTCAGAAAGGAGGGAAACCCCGGATAGAGGAATTAATAGATCAACAAGACAAGTGTTGGTTATTCCACCACAATTTTCTGGGTTGCAGTTTATAGACAAAATAAGGAAGAAAATGGTGAAAAACAAAGGACATGCTTCCTGTTTTCACAGATTCTGTAATCTAGTTCTGTTAAAATCAAGGATAGCAAAGAAAAGAACGGTTTGGAGGATTAAAGGACCTCATACAATGACCTGTCTTACCGAGGTGTTTGTCAAATAAGGAGGTTAAGGAAACATTTATTCCAATTCCAGGATAAAGGAAAGGAAAGAGCTTATTGGAAAGAGGTCCTTCCTTTGGATATAGCAGTGTCTCCATCTGAGCCTTCCACCAGCTTGCAACCTTGATACAAGGTCAGTCAGTTTTCTGTTTATTTGTTTAAAGGTAATCTTTTTTTTTCATTCTTATCTCCACCAATGCTTGTTAAGTAGTAGGGTGGGATGGGGACTTCTCCATCCCCTCTCCCTGTCTTTGTGAACTGGTGCCTGGGACACCCTCTCTGATGAGCAAGAAAAAGTATCTATGTACACTGTATTGTTTTCTTGCCCAGGCTGGGCCATTTTAACTCAATACAGTATCTACCAGAAGGAAAGGGAGGATCTAAAAGTTTCAACTCTGGCACCATGTAAGATCACCAGAATCATAAGTCAAGAGAAAGACATGGGGACTGGGAAGGAAAGATACAGAAAGACTGAGTCAAAGGGGAAAAGAACTGAGTGAACCAGAAAGAAAGTAAGCTAAGAGTTACACCTAAGAAAAAGTAAAGCCATCCATACATTCCATAGATATTTTAGGGTAATGGCTCATAGGAAAGCCCTTGTCCTCAATAAATCCTTATGTCAGTAGAGATGTGGACCACACACTCCTATAATTATGGGAAAATTAGACGACTTCAGAATTATAGATACCAAGTGATGAGACAGAGGGAAAAGGATGCTTTTACATCCTAGAGTGCCTGGAGTGGGAGCAGGGGAGCAATGCTGGATCAAGATACTTGGGAAGGCCTCTGAAAAGGTGATCGTCCAGCTGAGGTCTGAGCGATGAAAAAGCAAATGTGGAGATGAAGAAAATGTTCTAGGCTAAGTAAAGGAGACAAAGTCCTACATGGAGGTGATGAGAAAGATTGGCTCAGTCAGGGAGAAGAGCAAGTTCAATGTCCAGGTGGTCCTGTACATGGTGAGGTCAAGTGATGAGGAGCAGACCTGGAGTGGCTGGTTATATGCTACCCGGCAGGTGTGCAGATGGGGATGACTGTCCATTGTGAGAATATTTTCTTGGATATGACTCTACTAGTCCATCCTGTCATATTCAAGGTTGTAGTGTGGGATAGTGATGAGGAACCCCAGGCACAGACCAGTGGGAGATCATCCCCAAGCAACAGAGCAAATAAACGGTGGAGTACAGGCCCAAACACAAATCCACAGAAATGCTCTTTGCATCCAACTTTTGGGCTGCCTGTTCTTTCCTCTTTCTATGACTTGTGAGAGAAACCTGGGTACCATTCTTGGCCTCAGGCTTCATTATTTGGTAGTCTGAATTTTCCTCTAATTTCTGTACCATCTTTTTTTTTTTTTTTTTTTTTCTGTGTGCCTCTTGGGTTTATTTTCTGACCCTTCTCTGCAGGCCTTCTGAACTGGAACTTCCTGGTCAGAGAGAAGTGCAACTAATTTAGTATCTAACAGAAAATAAGTTTGTTATTTAGCTACACCATCCCCTACTAAGGAACCTGAGGAGGATGAGGCTGGGTCCAGCTCTCACCTGCTCCCTGGGGTTTTTCTGAAGTTCTCACCCTGAGTTCAAGACATTGTGGAGTGTCTTAAGGAACACAGGCAGTAGCATGATTTGTGGAGAGTCTGGTAGAAACATAAAAGTCAGTACTACCACCAGAGATTCTGGTTCAATGCATCTGCCTTTGAAGAGACAGTTCCTTCAAGTTTTCTCTAAAATGAATCATATCTGAGTCCAACGACAAGAATAGTCTGGTATCTTTTACTTCAAACATGTGTTAATAAGAAATTCAAAAGCACTGTTTAATACTTCTTAAATATAATTGGAATTTATTACTAAGAAAAATATTAACTATTAAAAGTATAGAGAAATTCAAGAATGCATGTTATGAAAAAATGATTAGATATAATTAATTCACCCACTTTATAGTAAATTATAAAAAGTTTTAAAAATCAAGTGGTTTCTTTATGTCAAGAGCTGACTCCAGGCCTCTATATCAGCCAGTCTCAGGGACCCCCTTCCCCAGGGCTCCTAGATCAAGAAATGTCTGAAAAGGAGGGAGGGTCTTCTGCTATCAGTCAGCCATGATTGGCCTTGATGTTCATGTTTTCCAGCTCATGGGTGCCCGGATCTGACAGCTCTCCTGCCTTGTAGCCAGGACTGGGTGCTGCAAAGCTGGTATCTAGTGCTCAGACTCCCTTGGTGACCAGGAAGCTATTCCCCTCACTTTGCCCTGTGCCCTGCCCTGGATTCCCCTACAGACTTGTGAGAGGTTGGTGCTATTGAGAGAACCCTGGTAACTCCATCTCCTTCCTGGCAAGGTTACTGCTCAGAAATCTGCATTTAAAAGTCCTCCATGGAATCTTGATTTAAGTGGTCCTTTTGCATGGATGCTGTCATGGAGAATTCATTTCTGTCTCTCTTAAGCAGACTTTAAGTGAATTAGTAAAGAAAAATGTAGTGTCAGATTGTGTAGAGACTCAGGGTACAGGGAAGAGGACTGTTTCCTCTTACAAGGACGATCCAACTCTCCAAGAAGGTGGCGACTATGGTGAAGTCTGGAAGGAGGACTCAGGGTCTGCAGGAGAGGGTCTCAATCAGAAAGAGACACACAAGTCCAAGGCTGGTTTGTACCTGCTGACTCTGGAGAACAGTGAGGAAGCTGTGTGGCCTGCATCATGTGTGTAGGCATGGTCAGTGAGGGAGGCCACAGGCCAGCAGAGGGATGTGGACTTTGCTGGATAATGAAAGACAAACATCTTTGGACGTTGGCAGTGAGTACCACGGAGCACTCTGTTGATGACTTGGCCAGAGCCTGAAAGGCTCCTTGGTCCAGCTCTGAAGGCCCATCCTGGGTTCTGGACTCCTGCAGAGAGCTGCTTGAGGGCACTGGAGCCATGTCCCTGTGGGGAGGACTTGACAAGTCAGAACACCCTAAAGAGTTTCTCACCTTACAGTGCTGCTGAAGGTGTGCAAAAGCCTGCTTCCTCCCTTCCCTGTCCTGCTGGCTCTTCTCTCACACTAGGGCTTGACACCGCCCCAGAGTTTTGGTTCAAATTCTGCTTCTGTGAAAATTCACTCTGTGACAGTCCCCGGGTGGCTCATGCCCAGGGCGCCCTCCCTCAGTCCGCTCTGGCCGCACAGCCTGCTGGCTGCCATTCTTTGCTGCAGAGCCTCTGCCTGAGCTTGCTTCTCACCTACCTTCTCCTCCTGAGATGCTGCTCTTCTTGGAGCTTTTCACCCCACCACAGGGAGTTCAAGGTTCAAGGGAGGAGGCCAGGCTGCTGTGCAGTTCCCCATCCAGGGCAGTTTCCCTCAGGGCCCTGATGCACCCTGGCTGTGTGGCCCGGGGCAAAGTCCTGTGCTATCTGAGTTTCTGCCTCCTCATAGGGGAGTTCATGATCATAAAACTCACCTTGCCAGGTGCTTGTGTCAGATAAATGTCATAAAGCAGATGGAACACGTGGCACTTGCTGATTATTCAACAAATGCCATAACCTTCCTTCCCTTCCTGTCCTTAGATATGAAAAGCTTCATCTCTTTCTCAAAGGAACAGAAAGAAATCTTTTAAACAGTAATTACAATGACATCCCGTGTTTGGTCCATATTTACTAATGTGCTAGTTGTGGTGCTCAGTGCTGTGTGCACGCGATGTCTCAGGGAATGTTTCGTGCTCTGTTATGCTGTCTGAAACTGATGTTCAACCTCCGACCTACACAGTGTGTCTCAGTGATGCAATTGCAGTGACCCAAGCACAGGTGCAGTTCTCATTCTGATGGGGGCAGAACAGGGAGGCGGCCTGCTCCGGCTTTGTCATCTACTCTGTGCTGAAGCCTAAAGAGGCTTCTGTTCTGTCACTGCACCTCATGCTTTGCTGTTAAGCTCAAAATGTTAGAGATGCTTCTCAGGTGTGAAATTAGTTGCTTTGTCAGTAATCAGGGATCTGTTAGAAATGGTTTTCCAGTGGGGAGATAAAAGAACTTAAGATACTTAGACTTGGTAAAACACTTTTGAAATACTTTCTAGTTTTGCATAAATTGGACATCAAGGTCCAGAGACATCTAAGGTCTGAATCATTAGAAATACATAATTCAGGTGGCCAGTTTCCTCATCTTTTGGTTCCACCATGGGCAGTCACTGTGTGTCTGGTTCCAGGGAATCTTTGATACAAAAGGGGATTTGGGGCACTCAAATGACAGAGCTGAGACTCTGTGGACTGACAACCTGGGCATTGTGACTACTTTTGGGTTGTTTGCTAGAAAATGTCAGTACATATGGCATAATTTTGAAATAATCTTCCTTTTTAATCTAGAGGGTAGCTTGTGGAGGAAGTGTTGTCCAACTGAAACCTGCCTCAACCTTTATAGGTTACCTGCATCTACTTAAACGACACTAAGAAATGTCTATGACTTATACTGTTACTGGGTAGCCTGCTTCTAAAAGCGGCTTGACAGTTAAATGTTACAAGCTTCTGGATTGGCTATCTCTCCCTCTGGAGTAAAATTCCAGGTTCTTCTCATTTCAGAGAAAGAATTGAACAAAAGGATGAAAAGCAGTGACAGTTTATTTGAGAAAGTAAAAGTGAAGAGTAGAGGAGAAACTGGTCATGCAGAGAGAGCTTGGGCTGAGTAAAAGAGAAAAAAGCAAGATAAAAGAGTACCCTGGAGAAAGCAGCGTGGGCTATCGTGAAGAAAAGCCATGGGAACAAGTTCTTTTCATGGCACCTCTTCTATATATTGACGAGATCTCAAAGAAAGTCCCAAGAACTTCTCTTTATGGGTCCTGAGAGGTAAGGCAGAGATCCCATGCCTCAGGCTGACATCAGGTCTAGGCCATTCTCTTGAAGACTTGTTCAAATTCTTGCAAGAAATCCTCTCGCAGGGCTTAAGAACAGTTCTTCACCTGTGTATGGGATCTTCTAGTTAGCAGGCTGTGCCTACTTCCCCAGACAGCTTTGCCATACTCTACCCTATCCCAATTTCAGCATACAATAAATCCTATGAATGGACTACCACTGTCTGAGGAATTAAGTAACATATTCCTGTTGAACAGGGAGGGGCAAGTCATTGATTTCCTTCTGCATTTTTCCCCAGGGATCGATACAGCAGCAGGATTAACACCTGCAGTTGGATGAGTCTTTGCCAAGGGTTTCTCCTGTGCCCTGCAGATGCTTGGTAACATTACTGGCCTCCACCCACCAGATGTGGTAGGTACTCTAACTCTAGTTGTGACAGTCTGAAGTTGTCTCCAGTCATTTTCAGATGTCCACCAGGGACAAATTCACTTTGGGTTGAGAAGCACTGGCATAATGTTACCTCTTGACAAACTGTTACCTTTTCTTTTCTTTTTTTTTTTAAATTGAATTCTTTATTGGTATAATTTATATATATCTCACAATCACACATAACATTGGGGAATTGGTACCAATATATGATACAGTCATATATTGACACAGTCAATTCTCATTTTTACCCATATCTCATACTCATTTTTACCCACCCACACCTCCCCACCCCCTTTATACATACTCTTTTATTTTCTTTCAGAATCATATTTATTCCTTCCCCTCACTACATCCCCACACCAAATGTCCTATGGAAATTTCCCATTCTAAAAAGACTGTCATACTTACTAGAGCTCATTTGCATCTACAGGTGTTCATATCAATGAGAAGATCCAGTATTTGCCTATCTGTGATCTATTGATTTCACTCATTAGCGTGTCCTCTGGGTGGATCCATTTACACATAAATGAATGAATCTGGTCATTCTTTATGGCAGAATAATACTCCATTTTATTAAAAAAAAAACACATCTTCTTTAGCCACTCTCCAGTTGATGGACATTTGGGTTGTTTCCAAGATTGAGCTATCATGAACTGAGCTGCTATGAACAAGGGTATACATCTGTCTTTCCAGTGTGAGTTTTTAAATTCTTTTGGGTATATTCCTAGCAGGGGGATAGCAGGGTCAAATGGGACCCCTAGTCCTAGTTTTCTGAGAAATCTCCACACGGATCTCCACAGTGGTTGCACAAGTCTGCAGTCCCACCAACAGTGGAGAAGAGTTCCTTTCTCCCCACAGCCTGGCCAGCATTTATTGTTGACTGATTTTGTAATAGCGGCCATTCTTTGTGGAGTGAGATGAAATCTCAAATATTGTTTTCATTTTCATCTCTTGAATGACCAGTGATGTTGAACATTTCTTCATATGTTTCTTGGCTGCTTTGACTTCTTCCTCTGAGAAGTATCTGTTCATTTCAGATGCCCATTTTTGAATTGGGTCTTTGAACTTGGGGAGGCTGAACTGTTTGAGTTCTTTATATATTGTAGATAATGGCCCTTTGTCTGATAAACAGCTAGTAAAGATTTTTTCCCATGTTGTTGGTTGTCTTTTAGCAGTGCCAGTGAATTCTTTTGCTGTGCAAAAACTTTTCAGTAGGATGAGATCCCATTTGTTGATTCTTTCTGCTAGTTCTTGTGCTATAGAGGTTTTATTCATAAAGTCTCTGCCTAACCTTTTCTTAAACCCACAAAAACAAATAAACATCAATAATTGTATTTAGCTAAGTGCTTACTCTGCATTGGGCACTGTCCTTTGAGGTTTACTAAGTATTATTAACCACAACACCAGCTAATGTGGATAATGGAGATGATTCAGCTGCTCCATGTAAAAGCAGGGGCTCCAACCTGCCCCACAAGCCACCTAAAACCTTTATTGGCCTCAAGATGTGTGAAATGTGTCTGTTGCCAATGGATTTGTGCCCAATGGGCCTTTCACAGTGCTGAGGTAGCTTTTGGTAGACATCCCTCATACCTCACTGTCGGAGGTAGTTAAGACCTACGGGTCCTCAGAGATGGAATGTACAAATAGACAATCTCCAGGCCACCTATGACAGTACAACTCTGACCTAGTGTAGACAGCCAGACTACCCCCTCTGGAGCTTTCAGCCCAGAAGGATCAGGCTTCATCAATGACAGCCAACTTCCCCATGTTTCCCACCTGCCCCTCTCCCTGCCCCTTCTGTGTTAGGACCAACCAGCAAAAGCTATACACTCTCCAAGCTGATAACATGGAACACCCCACTCTACTCACCTGCACCTTCTTTATAGCAACAACATGCAATCAGAACATACCTGAAGCCTTTCATTTTTCCTCTGTGAAGCTTTCCCACTGCCCTGTGTACCTTTGAGCATCTGCCAAATGCAGTTCATGCTGGTGCTGGCCCCCTTGCTGTAGCAAGATCCAAATACTTACTGTCTCTGTGCGTGCTCATCTGAATGCTTTCTGTTTATTCCCCTGGTCTCCTTTCCATCACCTGACTACCACGTAGCAGGCTTCTGGGGAGAAGCCCTTGGAGGAAATTATGCCATGTCCTAAAGCACTACTTGGTGAGTCAAAGTCAGAAGTCAGACACAGTCCTGTTGGCTTGGGGAGGCCTGGTCTCAGTTCCCCAAGAGCTTCTGCAATACCTTCCAATAAATCTGCCACTGGAATGCATAAGATAGCTCTCCAGATGACAGAGGCAAGACAGCCAAACTGTCCCCATAGAATTCTTCCCTAATCATCAGAACCTGGAATCCAGTAGAGTTCTGGGCTATGAACATTAATGTCAGTGGACTCAATGGGCCAGTTAAAAGACACAGACTGGAAGAATGGATCAGGAAGCAAGATCCTACAATCTGCTGTATACAGGAAATACACCTAATTCAGAAAGAAAGCCATAGACTGAAAGTAAAAGGATGGAAAACATTTCCATGCATGCAGAAACTGCAAAAAAGCAGGAGTGGCCCTCTTATTTGAAAATTTACTATTTGTAAAATAGTTTTCAAACCAAAAGTGATTAAGAGCAACAAAGAAGGCCACTATATTCTTGTACAGGGAAAAATTCAAGAGAGGGAAATAACTATCTTCAGTATTTGTGCATTCTTGATTAGATCCCTTAAACAGCAGGTCCTGTGCCTGGGAGCCCTTCCACCAACCAGTAAACCCTCAGATGCCTTTCCAGAATAATATTTGTAAATGAAAAAATAATATATAGGGGAAAACAATTTCTATTGAGATAGTTATCAAAACTGAAAAACAAATACATAATAATATAGTAATACATGTGCTTATTTCCTTCATGCATTAAATATAAAGGCCTGAAGGCAAGTCTAAGAGCTATCATATTTGTAGTAGTGAAGAAAGAACATAAGTATTTTGAAATATCTTCAACAATTGGAATGTGACATGCTGGTATCCATATTTTTGCTGGTTTCAAAGCCACAGAAACTTCAGTGGTTGTCTGCATTCATTCTTGAAGGAAATTCAAGTTATATTTGGAACTTAGCAGAAATAGAGATAAAGTATTTCCTCCATTCCTAATAAACTATCCTCAGTTCTTTCTGTGAGCCTCAGCAGAAGTGGTCCTTTCCCAGAGAATAATGTTCAGTGTACATGAAGCACACTATCCATGCTGGGACACAGAATCTGAGGCCCATGTTGTGTGTGGAGAGTTTTGTCTTTTATTTGGCATTGTTTTTCCTGACAAGCTTTGGGCAACACAAGCTGAGAATGGCTGATGGATTAGAACAGTACCTGGCATAGGGGATTTGACATTATTTATGGAATAAGAGGCTGACACAAGAAAGCAAGGCAGTGTGTCTGCACAGCCTCATTTGAACAGGGGCGTCACTGGATAAGCTTCCCCAGTTGAGCTCTACCAAGAGTGGAAAAATAAATGTTGGCATATGACTCCCTGGGCCAGTGGTGGTGGGGACCTGGGTTTATGAGGGACTCCAGCATTCCACCAGGCCTGGCACTCCCTTCATGTTCTTCAGGTTGAAGGGCTGTTCTGTTCTAGAACCCTCCTCCAGAACTGGGATCTAGTTCTTCTCTTCCAGTCTCTAATGTTCATTTTCTCCTCTATTGGGTCTCAAAACTTTCTGTCCAAAGCTAATCTTTCCTTCCTCTTTCACTCCATGTGTACTTCAAAGCCTTCCCCCTTTCTCTCTTCTATTTGTCATCAAGTGGCTTGTTTTAAGAGTGGCTTGCCAACTAAATGTTACCAGCTTCAGTTTGTTTACCTTTCCTGGAGATACAGCCCAGGTTATTTTCCTCTTGAACAAGAAATTGGGTGAAACTACCAAAAGTAGTGGCAAAGTTTATTTGAGAAAGTAGAAGTAAAGTGTGGGAGAGAAACTGGTCTTTTAGAGAGAGCTTGGGCTGAGTAAAGAGATATAGAATAAGAGCAAAGATAAACGCACATGCTTTGTCCAGGAAACACGGCCTGGCCTATCATGAAAAAGTATGATAGGAAAGCCTTCATGGCTTCAATGTGTCCTTTTATGCCATCTAAATCTCAAGGAAACCCATGAGAACTTCTACAATAGGTTCTAAGAGGCAGTGCTTGGATCTCATGCCTCAGATTGATCAAATCTAGGATATACTGTTGAAAACCTGCTGAAGTCATAAGGGGGCTTTCAAAACTGTTCTGTGTTTGTGTCTGGGATCTTGTAATTAACAGGTCACACCCACCTCTGCAGCTGTTTCTAGCACACCCTAACCTCCCATCTCACATTTATATGGCATTTTCTTTCCTTCATAAGAGAGCCGATTACTGATAAAACCCAGAGCCTGGGTCATCAAGAATCCACAAGACAGTACTGTTACTACTGTTCTCTTGAGGGCAGAGAAGGCTTTTTTTTTTATAAAACAAAGCTAAAGAAAACTGAATTAAAACCTCCAAAGGAGAAAAATTAAACTTTAGAGACTGAGAAGGAGGTATGGGAACCTCGGTCTCACCACTCCTACTTTGTTTTTGTCATTTTTATACTTGCTCTATAAAGTAAATGTCATTAACATTTCAGTTCTAAGGAAGCTTTAGATGCAGAGATTAGGTAAGGTGCCTAGGGCAATACAACTGGTAATTAACAGGAGAGGATACAGCTCCCCTGACTCTAAAAACCCACACCCTTAATTACCTGCTTTTTGTCTGTTGACAGAACTGGATGGACCAGGTTGGAGTAATCCGCTTTCAATCACGATAACAGTATTGCTCCAACCCCCTGCAGTGGGTGACCAATGTGATTCCATTTGCAGTGCATTTCAGTTAAGTGTTTTTATTGCGCAGGAGTATTCACAGCTCTTGGTACAAGCGATTCACCCACAAGTGTGTGACATCATAACCAGTCCAGCTTTCTTGCACCCATCACAGCCGATGTCAAATAGTTGTGCAAGTTTCTTGTACTCTGGCTCTCTGCATCTTTGCTCTGGTAGAGGGCTACAACAGTCCCTGGAGGGGCGGCATTCTGCCGACTCCACTGGTAGCAGTGGTTCAAGACATCGTGACTCGTGCTAACATCAACGTCTCCAGCCCAGCGAATATAGTGCTTGATGAGCTGTGATTCCTCCTAGGGATCACACTGCAATCTGTAGATATTTCACAGTTTAGAGAATTCACAGCTGGCCCTAGATAAATAATTTGACAACATCCTCATTCACTGGGAAGAATATCTATGACTCCTCTGATATTAAATGAAATACTTTCAAAGTTCCCCTTCTCCGTAAGTGATGTTAATTATAGTGTATTTATAGTGTGTTGCTGTGTTTTGGCTAAGAGGCTGCTGAATCATTGAAGAGCTGCCATTTCAACAAGGGCTCGTTAAGGTGTTTGGACATCCTCGCTGCTGGCAGTTCTGCCTGTAATTTTTCTTTGCTTGGAATCCCCACGGGGATTTCTGTGTGCCCTTGGTAAACAGGATAATGTATTAAATAGGCTGCATTTTTCAGGATTATGATTTTGACTGAAATACAAGTATGTGGATCTGCTGCTTTATCCATTAGACTTCCGAGGAAATGTTTTCTAATCCATTACTCTGAAGCTGGGGTTAGTCCCTTCTAGGGGTTGGCTTTGGGTTTGTGTACTGCTCACTTTTGGGAACACTGCAGAGCCAGCAACCGTCCTGGCTTTTATCTTTGATATCTTTTTGGTGCCACCCAGTGGACAATTAGTAGTTCGAGCTCAGATCCCAGAATTGTCACCGGGGCTTCTAAACTGTAAGTGCAGAATCATTATGTAAGTACGTCAATCTAAGCAACTGTGCTCGCAGAGAGCCTCAGAAAAAAAAAATTATTTAAGGAAGTACCAAAATATTTGAGAAACAGAAATACATACCTTAAGACAGTGGACATGGAAATAGCCAGTGAGAAAATTCTGATTTTTTTTCTTCTGAAAGACTTTACTTAAAGCATAGTTTGAGGATTTGTTTGATCTGGACCTGAACTCTGTCCCTGGAACTTGCTAGCTAGTGACACCAGGCTAGTTTCTTGACCTCTTAGCCTAATTTATCCATCTATAAAGAGGAGATAATAATAATAGTAAGTGGTATAGTTTAGCTCTAAAGTGTTCCTCAAAAGTCTCATATTCAGAGGTGGGGTGTTCAGAAGGAAATTGAACTGTAGAGGTTGCTACCTCATCAGTAGTTTTATCTACTGAGTTTAGAGCTGAATGCATTGTTAGGAAGTCAGACCTGGTCAAATCCTGTGACACGTGACATGGGAGGGTGTGTTTCAGTCCTCGCTCATCCCTGACCTGCTCTGCTTCCTGGCTCCCAGAGACTGAACAGCTTTCCCCGTTTGCTCTTCCACCACGATGTATCTGTTTTGGAGCCAGCCATTTATGGCTCAACCCAAAAACCCTGAACCAAAATAAATCTTTCAAGCTGTGCATGTTGGATATTTTGTCTCAGTGACTAATGTGGTAAGGATTAAATGAAATAGTATGTTATCAGAGCATAACACTGTGCCTGAAACATGAGTCCATAAAATTATTCTGATTTTTTGATGTGTTTAGTAAAACCTGAAATGTAACAACTTATAACTCATTACTGTAGTAATAATAGGTAAGTCCAAATTATTCAATTTGTTAATTTATTATTCATTTATTAATTAAGTTTTATGCATTCAGCTTTGTGTGTCGAGTCTGTGACTGAACAAATACTGAGAGGTCATTACAGGTATTTTGTCTTCAGTGGCTTAGGATTCATTGAGTGAAGAAACAGCCAACAAAATGGTACTTCTAGGTGGTACAGAGGATGGAGGAGGCACCAGAAGTGGGTAGGGAGGGAGTGAATGGAGACTTTACTCTGTGGCACTGCAGTGGGGTCTGGCTGGAGGAGGAGAGGAAAGGACGGGAATTTGGTGGGTGGTGTAGCTTCCACCCATAGAAGGAAACTAAAGTGGCTGAGAGGAGAAGCAGAGGTTAGGTAAACAGCGGAGAGGGTAATTGTCAAAGAAAATCATCCATCTTTCTTGTTATTGTGACTTAATTTTTGAGGGCTGCTATAACAAGTGGTTACAAACTGAGCAGCCTACATGAATACAAACGTGTTACCTCACAGCTGTGGTGTCTAGAAGTCAGAAAGTGGTATCAGAGGCCTTGTTCCTCCGTGGACTCTTAGGGGGGATCCAATTCATCCTCTCCAAGCTCTGGCGATGCCAAGTACTCTTTGGCTAGTGGCCAAATCCCTCCAGCCTCCACCTCTGAGGTCAGGTAGGTGTCTCCTCTGTGCATGTCTGCTTGTTCTCTCTTAAGTGGACACATAATGGCATGTAGTGTCCGTGAGATAATTCAGAATAATTGCCTCATGTCAAAATTCTTAACTTAATCATAGCTCTAGTGACCCTTTCTCTAACTAAGGCCACATCTACAAGTTCTGTGGATGAAGACTTGACATGATGGGGGACGTTGTTTAATCTGGTATGTCTTGCTTCTTATTTTTTCTCTAGTCTGAATTTATTTGATTTTTTTCCCCTGGTCCTTTCTCCCTCAAATACACTTTTTGCTATTGTCATTCACCTTGATTCTAGTTTCCCCTAGCCCGTCCTTTTGTTTGGTCAGAGTCAGCTGGTACCAGTTTACCATAATAAGAGGAATTCTTAGTTAAGACAGGCTGTGAGGCACATTCACGGTCCTGCTGAGCACTCCAGCCCTTCCCTGACTCCTCCCTCCCTCCTTCCGTCTGTTGCTCCTCAGGACCTTTGCACCTGCTGTCCACCTTCTCTGGGTGCCTCCTTTCCCACTGAATGACACTCGCTATTGGGCTCATGTTTGCCAGTTTGTCCTCCTCAGTACCGGCATGGCCTCTTCTGGGAAGTCCTCCCTGAGCAGCCTCCACTTCTGTGAGGGGCTTTTCTAGATCATCCTTCTAAGTTACCAGCGGTGTCTCAGGATTCTTTTGCTACATATCCCAGGGGTTATCAGACAGCTCTATCCAGTGTTAATTTTTTGGAACTTAGGTTGACAGCAGACGTTTCTCAGCACTTGCTTCCGCCATCACACTGGCTCCTAAACTTTCCACTCAGCAATGACACACATCACTCCTGCTGACATTTTGTTGGGGCTGGGAAGCGCAATCATACTGGTGCCCAGAAGACTTGGCATGTTCGGTAGAGACAGAAAGGACTAGTGCAAAGATGAGCCGACTGTAGACTTCAGGTTCAGTACAAGAAGACTGGGTCTCTGTCCAGGTAACCTGTGGGTTCAGCCCCTTTTGTGCTAAGGGATTTATACAAACTTTATACACTTAGTTGCACGCAAGAAGAGGGAAGACATTACCTTATTCTTTGGTAACAACCAGTCTTTGGATTCCTGAGAGGTGGGGTGGGGTTAGGGTCTCTAGGTGTATGTTTAAAATGGATGAAGGAGCCCGAATTTGATAGCCACATCTGAGAGAGGTGCCTCAGTTTCCTCCCTCCCCTTTCTCTGCTGGAGAGGCTCAGATAATCTGGGAAAGGAGCAAGTTTGTGCCATCCGGGATGTGCGCACCTCCCCTAGAGGCTCTGGGAATATATAGGACCTAAAGTCTGTTACACTTTCACAGTGGAGACAAGATTTCTGCTGGCATCAGGGGGGAACATGGGGTCTTCACTCTGATATTTGATTCCCGGGTCTCAATCACTCTTACTGAAAACAGAGTTGCACTTTGTATTTGGTGTTTTTCAGAGTGTACATACAGTTTCTTTAGTGGCAGAACTGAGTTCTACTTTCAGGAAAGTTGACACAGGCAACTGCTGATAAACTATGGGCTGGTTCTTTGCTCCATGAAAGGGTTCTTTGATGTAGAAAAAGGATTTGTCCTGTCATTTAAGACATAGTATTGAAATATGATCTGAGCTACAAAAACTGTTTGTATACAACATTGTAGAGACACATGTCTTTCTTATCTAAGTCTTTCTGTGTATTGAAGTTTGAAGAATAAGTGACAATTAAAATAAAAATTACAGGGCTGAGAATTTAGCTCAGTGGTTCCAGCACCTACCTTTCTAACACAAAGTGCTGAGTTCGATCACCACTACAAAAAAAATAAAAATTAGAAAAACTGACCTTCTTCTTATAGGGAAAAATGTTGGGCTTTGGAGCACCTGGTATCAAACCTTGTCGTTGCCATTTACTAGTAGTCAAGTAGTCTCAGGAAGGGTGGAAGTATGAGGTTTTCTGGTGGGTTTGAAACCAGGCCTCTCCCAGGGATGTATGATGAGCTTACAGGTGCTTGGCTCCAACCCAATTCCTGGGACTGAATTGGCTTTCAGTGAAAGTTTGTGTTTTCCCTGTTTCTTGGAGAGCTGAGCAGAAACCTAACCTCACTGTGGATATGGGTGGATGAACAGACTTGTATATCTCCAGACTGGGCAGAAAAAAGATGGGTCCCTGTGTCCATGGCTGAGGGAAGTCATGGTGTACGAGAATATGTGGACTTTTTTCAGGCTATTTTTAGAAGGGCCCTGCTTCTCTGTCCTGCCATGTAAGAATAGAGAACAGGAATATTCACAAGCCGGATATTAGTATGTGAAAATTCTCTAATATTTCATTGTCAGAGACTTTCATTTGGGATTGTATTAATTCTACAATATGACAGAGAAAGCCCCTGTCGTGAGCCCAGGGAAAAGGGACTGTGGAAGAACAGTCTTCTGCTGCTTCCTCTTCTGGCGTCCTGGAAGCCTGGGCCCCTGTGGCCATATCCCATGCTTCGCTGGGAAAGAGACGGGAAACCAGCAAGAGGGACACTCACACGTCAGTCTCAGTTTTCTTCTCTGTTACTTTTTCCTTTGTCTTCTTTGCCAGTTCTTGCCATTTTTGTTCTTCTTTGTAATATCCCTTGGTCCTTCTCATTTAATATTTTTTTTACAGTTTTCAAAGAACTATTGAGGATCGAACCCAGGACCTTTGCTATTTCTCCAAATCTTTTGTATATTTTTATTTTGAGACAAGGTCTCCTTATGTCCCTAAAAGTTTCCTCAGCCTCCCAGATAGGGACTACAGGGGTATACCACCACAGCTGGCCTCTCACACCTCTTTCACTGCCCTTTGTTTGTTCCTCTCTTTTCCCCCCACGGTCTTTATTCTCTTCATAGGCAATTTAATCTTCTGCACCTTTAGGCAGTACCACCTCAGGACTTGTAAATCCTTATTTTCTGGATGGGAATGGCATTCAGGCAACAAGCTACCCCGTTATCTGCATATTGTCTTTTACTCCCTTCTCTCCTTGTTAACAGAGGCTGTTTTCTTATTTCTGTGCCATCTCATCGTCACTTCTCTGGCTCATGTTCAATATCTGCTGATCATTCCCCTTGTGAACCTTTGGCTGTCCTGCTTCCATATGTCCTCCCAGAACCAACAAGGTCTCTTTCTTAAAATATATATTAGGAAATTACTTTTAAAAAATTTTATTAGCACAGATTTATAGGACACAATGATTACATTCACCATGGGGAGTCAGTACACAACACATCTTGATTCTTTTTGTTTTCCCTTCCTTGCCTTCCAGCACTCCATCTATTGGTTCGGCTTGGGCTGTTTCTTTCCTTGAAAACTTAAGAGTGCTTCCCATCATCCCAAGACATGCTTTTCTCTCCCTGTTACCTCGAGAAGGGTCTCCTGAGGTCCACTTCCTGTCTTCCCTTCCTCCCACCCGAGCCCCTCTAGTGCCATGCTGTGTCAATTCACTTGTCATGGGTGTCCCCAGGAAGGCTGCACTTCCTCAAACCTCACTGTACTTTTTAAAAAAAATTGAATTCTTTATTGGTACATTTTATAGACAACTCACAATCACACTCAACATTGGGGAATTTGTACCAGTATATGACACAAGTTAGTTCTTCTGTTTACCCATATCCCTACCTTCCAACAACCCCCCCATATAGATGGGCTTTCTTTTTCTTTTCAAATCATATTTATTTTTTACTTGGTAAACTCAAAATACAGCCTTTGAGTTTGATTTTGCTCTATAGAGTTGTCTCTGACTTTCCAAACTGAATTAATCACTGCCCCCTCTGGGAAGTTGCTGGAGCTCATACCATCGCACCTCTGTTGCTGCACTTGAAATTGCTTTTTATGAGCTTCTCTTTCCCATTAGACTGTGAGTGCTTGAGGGCAAGAACTGAGTCGTACTCATTTCTGTCTGATCAACTTCTGGCCCAAGGCCACGATGTCAATATTAAATAGACACTCTGGTTCTGCACGCAAAGGTTTCACAGGAGCCCTTTGGACAGTGAGCAGAGACACAGGAAGTCATCTGTCGGCCCCTGTGTGCCTGGTCCATGAGGCTCAGAGGCGGCCTCGCTATCAGAGCTGCTCAGGACCCCCCCATCTTTCTGACCCCAGCATCTCACTTTTTTCTACATAAACTTTTTCTTTCCCAAACTTTGCTGTTTTTTGTTTTTCATTAAGACAAACTAATTTGGGTCATTTGAAGAAAGGTATCAGTTGATAATAAAAAATAGTACCTGTGAGCATTATTTTTACTTTTTTTATGTAACTGCTTCTCATTTTTGCTTTCATAAAACTTCTTACCATACATGAAGTTTTTTTTTTTTTTTTTTTTTTTTTTTTTTTTTTTTTTTTTTTTTTTTTTTTTTTTTTTTTTTT
>PVIC010032316.1:0-20771 GCA_004025085.1 Thryonomys swinderianus
TACACTGTCTTATAAATGTCAAGATGAGTTTTACATTAGGAAGATGTTGGGAATCTGAGTAGTAAAAAGTATTAAATCCACTAAATAGGTGCTTGTTACCTTGACATTGTAGGTTCGTAAACCTGAATATAAAGCTCCCATATTTTTCTTGAGGAAAGGGTATATTATAGCACTCAGGGTAAAATCGTGAAATTCATTGGTAAACAGTTTAGTACAATATAGTTGTATAGTTTGTTGTTTTTATTGAGTTAGACTATAAAGTAAATCAGTTGGACTGAAAATGTCTTGCTCTTAACCAATTTCATTTCCCTGCTGCTTTTCACACTTTTTTGCTTTTGTTGGCTAGCCTACTCATTCATTCCAAGCCAAGTATATCAAAGTGGCAAGTAAAGTACTACAGTGGCCAGGAAGCAACTGACTTTGTTTTTACTAAAATGTGAGATAGCACTCAACCACTGTTCACTTGTACATATTCTTTAAGTGAAATAATTTTTAGGAATTTCAAATACATTAAAACATTGCCAATCCCCTTTGAAAATGTAATAATTAGTGCAGACTCCTGCACTATAAATTTATCAAAGTCACTTCCACAGAAACCTTGTGAGAGCACTGTGACACTATGTATTTTAGTTGTTTATATTCACTGTTGATACTATTTGCTGTATTCATCACAAATTGTAACTTCACACATTTTTCCACATTACTGCCATATAAGGCAAAATATAACCTAAAGATATTTGTTTATTCTCTTCAGACATCCCTAACTGTGGTAGTCTAGAAATCACTTGATTACAGTTACAATGAAGATGAGATACTTCACACTATAAAAATGTGTGAATTTGAGAGACATCAACAGAAAACAGCTAACATGTTTGAGAATTTGGGGTATAAATAACTTATTTATTTCCATTTTCAGTAGTACCACAAAATGTAAGATTCAGAATGGACCATTTGAGATCAAGAAAATTCACATGTCTCTCTCAATAGTCAAGGATTTTGCAGTCTGTAGGTAATATGGGAGCCTAAAGAAAAATGTGAAATGCAAAGTTGTAAGGTTCAGAGGGAAACTTTAAAGGAATATAATGTCAGTTAACATCTATTAGGAAACATAAAAAATAGGAAGAACTATGAAAATAATTGATGAGAACTGGGCCTGAGAGGCTGAGATGGAAGGATCACAAATTTCAGGCCAGCCTGGGCTAGATGACAAATTGAGGTCAGTTGGAAACATGTGATATAATTAAAAACTATGTGAATGCTTATGTTTTAAAAAATGGTTCAAGTAAAGGATGTATCACCATAAATTCCTCCCAAAACACATCTAGATTATTCCTCCTTGCTTCTAACATACTTATCATATTATTCTTGCCACTTTCTGTAGCCATTCTGGAAGTCCTCTACTGTGTCTTCAATTGTGCTATAGTAGCTAACTGAATATCCCGAAGCAATTGAAAATATTTACCTTTCATGATCATTTTGACTGGAAAAGAGCCAGAAGTCATGTTGTGCTATATCCAGTGAATAAGGTTGAGGAGGATGCATCATAATGTTTTGATTTGGCAGAGTTACTATAAATGTATACTGCTTCATAAAGTAGCAAAACTTATAGGTTAAGTGTGTTTAAAGTAAGGTGGAGTTAATAGCAACATGTCTTTTACTGTAATAAATTTTAAAATAAATATTCACCGTATTTTATAACCATATTGCATAGCAGGAACAAAGAACGAAACAAAGAAACAAACATGAGTCTGGTACTCAGAATAAGTAAATTTCATCCTAATTTAGAGGTTCAGATCAGATGAGTTAGGACAAACTTGTCAGCATTTCCAAAGAACAGCATTTAGGAGGCACAAACAAGGCTGGCAAGTCAGGTGGCTACTAAACTATTAGACATATAACTTGTACTAAAGGCTAAAGGATTAGTCTTGGATCTATAGGTCTGAACTATTTGTAGGATGGAGTTTAGATTCTGTCTATAGTCCTGGCCTTGATGGTCTCAAGAATTTCATGGTCTGGCTTTTAAAATTTTGGCTAAGATAGTAACATAGCATGAGACTATACCTGGAATTTTCTTTAATTATATGAAGTTTATACTCTTTAATTATATGAAGTTTATACTCAGAATGGCTTCACATACATTATTAGTAAAGATTAACAGGTAATTTGGACCAACCAGTGGTAAAACAACAGAGGAGCAAAGTAAAACCTCATAAAGTCACAAATATTGGAGTATGATCTTCAGAGGAAAAAGTTCATATCTTTTATCTGTACATTAGTATTGAAGTCCTTTAGTGAAGGTCTTCCATTTGAGACTTAGTTTGATAGAATAAGGCAAGGATGTCTCATTTTATCATAGTTAAAAGACAAAGCACTTTTTAAGACTTTTGTTTAGGCTCTTCATCCTTTGAATTTTGGCTGTTTGCACTAAAAAGAACTTAAACAGAGCTCCTTTTGGATTAAGATCATCATAAACCCAATAATGCTTTAGTAAGTAATGAATTAGACTAACAAAAATACAGAAGGAAGGCTTTAAGTTATCATTAAAGAAAGGGCAGTTGGTGGACTTGAACTAGTTACTTCTGTTAGGTCACTGAGGTTTTTTTGTTGTTGTTGTTTTTTGAAAAGGAAAGACCTTTTCAAAGCTTTTATTCTTTTGACATAAATACAGTACTGTGAGGACATATACATTATGATGAGTTGTATTCTATAGGAAATAAACTTGTGAACGTTATTTCTAAATGTAGTTACACTGAAGACCTAATAAATTAAATCTGTGGTAATAGTCTGTAAACAATCCTTCAAAATAATTCTCTTTTGAAAATATCAAGACTGATACTTAGAAGGTTAAGTAACTTGCTTAGTTAACTGATTGGTTAAAGACACATGTAATATTAAAGTTTGTGCCAATAAATTCTCAGTTCAGTGTAGTTTTGGGAATTTCAAAAAATTGATAATTTAATTTTTGCTCCATTAAAACATAATTATAAATATTAAATACTTATGGATAAGAGAATACTTTGCTCTTATTAGTAAGTTTATCACTAAATAATTGTCCTACATTAAATAATTTGTTTATTAAATTAGGGTTTTTTTTTTCCTGTGTGTCATGTGTCATCACCTTCTCCCATTCTCTTATGGTATCCAAAGGGTAGAGTCACTTAAACGTATCTCAAACTTATGAAAACCTTTAACTTACTTTTAAAATATTTAAAATACTTCATGTCCACAAGGCTTTTTGAGCTACAGATTTGCTTTAATAATGTGCTGGTTTTTCTTAAAGATATTTTTAGACTTTTTGTCCACTAATTCTGTTCCTAAAAATTCTTGGAAAATTACACACACACACACACACACACACACACACACAAACACAGAGTATCCTCCATCTTTTTTCACATTTTTTTATTCTAGATTAGACTTTCACATATTTTAGAATTAACTTGCCACTACTACAAAATAATTTGCTGAGATTTTTATTAGATGATCTTAAGTCTACACATTAACTTGGAAAGAAATGGCATCTGAACAGCAGCTAGTCTCCCAGTCTGGACTAGTGGAATATATATTCTGTTTGCTTAAGTCTTTAAATTTTTTTTCTTAGCAGTGCTTTGTAGTTTTCAGAGTAAAAGTATTGATCATTTTTAGTCATTTATCTTTAAGCTTTTCATATTATTGATGCAACTATAAATGGTGAATTTTAATTTTATTTCTGAATATTTACTGCTAATATACAGAAATGCAATTGTTTTTTGAAGTGCTGGAGATTCAACCTTTGGACCTGCACATACTAAGCTACCATACTACATATGCCCCATCCTTGAAATTATTACTTTATATCACCTTCATAGATTGCTACCTAAAGAAATTCATTATTAGCGTTGTTAGCTACTTGCAGATTCTTTAGGATTATTACATAGATGGTCATGTCATCTGTTCTTATAGAGATTTTTTTCTTCATTCCCAATTTGTTTGCTTTATTTGCTTCTCTTGGCTTATTATAATGTTAGAATTCTCTAGTGCAATGTTTAATAGAAATGGACATTATAATGTTAGAATTCTCTAGTGCAATGTTTAATGGAAATGGACATCTTTGATTATTAATTTTATGTCAAATTGACTGGGCCATGGGATGCCTAGATTAAACATTATTTCTGAATGTGTCTGTGAGTTTTTTTTTATGAGATTAGCATTTGAATCAGTGAACTCAGTACAATAGATTGTACTTAGAATGATGCCTCTTCAGTGTGGGCAGGTATTATTCAATCTATTGAGAGCTCAGATACAAAAGGTAGACAGATGAGGGAGCTTGAGGAGGAATGTGATAAAATAAGATAAAATTTATTTTTTAAAAGAACAACAAAAGATAAAGGAATGAGGAGTGCCTCCCTTTTATTCTGTTTCACAGCTTAAGCTAGGACATCTCATGTGAACTGCTCTTTGGACTAGGATTTATATCATCAGGTCTCTTACTCCTCAGTTCTTCACATTCAGATTGAATTATGACAATGGCTTTATACCACAGTGCCGGGCGTGGTGGCTTACACCTATAATCTCAGCACTTGGGAGGCAGAGGTAGGAGGACTGCTGAGTTCGAGGTTTGCCTGGGCTACATAGTGAGCTCAGAGCCAGTTTGCACTAAAAAGTGAGACCCTGTCTCAAAAAAAAAAAAAAAAAAAAGAAAGAAAGCAAGGACAAGTGCAAAAGAAAGAGTATCATTAACACTGAGTTCTGCTGCAGTTAATTAAAAAAAGAACGGGGCCTATTTTTCTCATGGAACAAGAATCAAGGACAGAAATCTAGGACTGGTGCAGCTTCTGCTCCAATGAGTCTACAAAGACACTGGATCCTTGTAGCTTCTAACTCTTCTTTGTGTGAGAACAGGAAAGATGTGATTTAGGGGACCTGGTACAAAACTAAGGTGGGGGCCCCTGTTCAAGTGTTAAGAACTTCAAGATAATAAGGGAAGAGCATGAACACAGGGTTTCGTGTGACTGTACAGGTTGCACACTTCTGAAGCCTGGCCTTGTTATCTTTACTGTTACATGATCCTCCAGAAATACTTCATTTCCAGGTTGTAGGAAAAGTGAAGCAAAGGTAAATATAGATAGATAGATAGATAGATAGATAGATAGATAGATAGATAGATAGATAGATAGATACTGAATATGTTTCTTTTTGTTAAGAACAAAGTATCTCTCCTGAAAACCTAACCAGTAAGTAGACACTTATATTTCATTAGCCAGAAATGGATTACATGCCAAGTGTTAGCTGTAAGCTATCTGGGAAATAAGGTTTCATAACTGGGTATTTTTCTACTACAAAGGAAGTTGGAGTTTAGAAGGGAAAAGAGGCTACTGGCTAAACAGCTATCAGGCATGATGTTCACACTAACGTTTAGTATTTCATTTTTCTAGTGGTATGCAACAAATCCTCCCAAAATCTAGTAACTTGATATAACAACATTTAATTTATGCATAGCTGTGTTTTGGCAGACAACAGCAGTCTGCCATTCTCTTCGTTAGCTGGAATGCCTCAAAGCTGAAGGCTGGAATCATTTGAAGTTTTACTCAAATGTGTAGGAGTTGATTTTGGCCATTATCCGGTACCTTTATGGCCAGTGGCTGGAATGCTTTCATATGGCTTTGCTGTGTGACTGCCTAGCTTCCAACACAGCATAGAGACTGAGTTTCCTGTCAGGACAGTCTGTGGGATTCATTAGCCCACCTCAGTGTAGTCAACTTAGGAGATGGCCTAGATTCACTAACAGTAGAATGCTAATACCATATTATAAGAAGAGTATGTGGGCTGGACTGTACTATCATTGACATCTTTGTAGGTATAATTTGTCTACAGTTTGCTTTCCTGTCTATCTGCTGATGTCAAAATAATTATTTCATTTATGTTTTGTGCCATGATGAGGGTAAAATCCAGGACATTGCTAATGGCAGGCAAGGATTCTAGTGAATGACATCCACAGCTCCCATCCTTTTATTCTTTCCTCTTCTTTTCCTTCTCACTTTTCTTCCTTCAGAGCTTTCTTTTTTTTCTACTCATGGCCTTCTGATTGAACTGTACTCCCAGCCCTTTCTTCCTTCCTTCCTTCCTTCCTTCCATATTTACTTATTTATGTATTTACATTTTGAGACAGGGTCTTATTAAGTAACTAATTGCTCAGGCAAGGCTGAAACTCGCAATACCCTTGCTTCCATCTTCCAGACTAGTGTGATCACAGGTGGGGACTACCACACTCAGACAGAGCCCTCTTTTAAAAAGAAAAATTCGACCTGGTTGTCTGCATGTTGAAAATGTTTCAGTACTTCCTTCCCTTTATAAAACAAATTTGATTAAATCTTTTTGCCATGGTTCATGGCATTCTTGGTTTACTCTGCAATGTCACCTCGTTTTTCCCCACTCTTGTTTTTTTTGAAAAAGGGTCTTTGTAGTTCAAACTGGCACTAAACTCACATGTAGCCCTGCTAGCCTTGAATTTCACAGCAATCCTGGCTCCCAAGTGCTGGTTTTACAGGTGTGTGCCACCACACCCAGAATTATATTCTGTGGTATGGGGATCAAACTCAATACCTTGCATTTGCCAGGCAGACACTGAAACCACTGAGCTAAATTCCTGGCCATTTTTCTCCACTCTTTACTGACTGTGCTTCTATTTTAGGACATGTCAGTTCCAAAATCATATCAAGTTCTTTCGTCCTTTCTGTCTTGTATACATACTTTTTGCTCCTCTGCATCCTGTAGTGCATTGAATGAACCAGATCTGTTTTTACTTTTCAGAGGACCTTTGAATTAATGATCAGTGATTGTAAATCAACATTTATTTTTTCCTAGTTAGTGTTTTTTTCTCCTTCTGAAGTGAAGGTTCAAAGCTTTAGAAACCTCGTTAGTTTGGTCACTACCATATATCTGCTGCTGTGGTAGTTGGCATTTCATCACAAGCTTATAAACTGGGTACTATTATTATTCCTATTTTACTGATAGAAACAGCCCAAGGCTCACTAGTGGCAGAGCAGGCATTTGAGCTCCAGATTCAGTATTGTTATTCACCATGTTTGACGTGATTTAGCAAAAGGGAAAAAAGATGCATTAATTAGTCCTGACATTGAGGTACAAGTATAGTTTATTGAATTGTGATGGGAAAAAGGATATTGTAGGTGGGAAGAACTGGGTGAACAAAAGGGAAAGCACAGATACATTGTGGTGATGGTAAGTAATTGTAGATAGGATGTGGGGAAGTTAAAACTAGGAAGACAGGTTTCATCATGTAGGTAATTAGAAGCTGTCAAATTTTTTGTTAAGCTTTAGGAAAGTAAAGCTCCACAGAATAAATGTAAGGAATTAGCTATTTGTATTGAACAAATATACTTAGATTTTCATTTTACTTGTAAACTATAAAGCATTACATAAATGTTACGATTTTCGTCATAGGTGTTTTTTTGTTTGTTTGGTTGGTTGGTTGGGTTTTTTGGTATTACAGACCAAACTTAGGACCTTGCACTTGCCGGGCAGGCAGAGTGCCACTGAGATACACACCCCCAGCTATCATAGGTGTTCTGCTTAGTCATGGGATAGAAGAGTATAGAGTAAATAGGTGATCACAACAGTTAGGAAAGTGGAAAAAGCTAGGTAAAAAGTAGCCAAATTATAAAAAGAATATTTGATCATAAAGTGTGTCTTGATTTGTGTGTGTGAGCAACACTAGGACCTTACATGTGTGAGTTATGCTGACCAGCTTTTCTTATTTGTGACTAAGTTCTTGACACAAAGAATTTAAAATAGAAAAAATCCTTTGGCTTCTGGTTTCTGAGTACCATCATGGTACTGTCAGATGATAGGTTAGCTGACTCAACAGCAGAAATATCATGGTGAAAGAACATGATGGCATCTGAAAAAGAGAGAGTATAAACTCATGAGGAATGGGTCAGGGGTAGGGTGCACTTTTCAAAGGCACACTGATAATGACTTACTATGTTCAGCTGGGCTTTTTTTTCTTTTCTTTTTCTTAAGGGAAAGTGTTTACTTGTCTTACTGTTCATAGAAGTTTCAGTCTATAAAGGGCTAGCTCCAAAGCAAGAAAAACAAACAAGCATCTCAGAGAACAGCACAGCATGGTGCCCACACAGTGGCAAAGGCAACAAGAGAGCTTGAGTTTGTGGAGGCAGAAGACACCAAAAGCAACTCCAGGGAGCATCACTACATGTTTCTTCCTCTTATCCCCTCCATGCTACTGGAATTAGGGTGGCACTATACCACCCATTCATGTGTAATCCCAGTATCATACATTCCAAATTTAACTACCTCTGACCAAATGATGCTTAGAGGGACATCCAAACAGAAACCATAACTTCCACCCCTGGCCCCCTAAAGATATATCCTTTTATGCAAAAAAAGCATTTAGTCCATCTGTAAGAGTGTCATCATCCTACCAGTTTCAATATTGCTGAAAAATCCAAGTCCCAAGTCTCTTCTGAGATTGAAGGCAAACTCTTAGTTGTAAATCTCTGTACAAAGGAAAAGAAAGTGAAATACTTCCATTCAATGGGATAAGATAAATATTCCCATTCCAAAAGGTACAAATAGGGAGATATACAAGAATGAGACCAGTAGGGCCAGATTTTTAATTCCATAGTTCAGCTTCCAGCATCAGATATAATTTGTGGCAATCTGTGAAGTCCAAATGGGTCGGGTGGCTCTATCCCAACAGCACTGAGGGTTGCTGTAGCTCTCATGGCTTCTCTCTGGAATCAGCTCTGCTCTCACAGTTTTCCTCAGATGATCCATGTTCCTGGCTTCTTCAAACTTCTGGTGTCTCCACTGCTTCTTTGACTTGACACTCAATTTTGACACACTTCTCTTTCAGGAGCATTCTGCCTGGCCTGCAGGCCTTCTTCTAAAATCTGGGTGGATGCCTTCCTGACCCCACAATCCTTGTAATCTGAAACCAGCATCACATAAATGAAGTCAGCTGCCAGCTGGAGCAAGAGCCAGGATTTCTTCTCTGTTTGCTTCAGGGCTCCAGTGCCTATGAACTGAATCCCAAAGAACAACTCTCTGAGGCTGCTACCATTCTCCAACAATTTTCTTAAGCTGTGGCCATTCTGGAACATGGTAGTCTGGGGCTTTCTTTTCAAAGCCAAATCTTTTACAATTCTGAGGGTGCGGAGAGTGGAATCTTGCTGTATCCTGTGATGCTCTCAGGCCATCTCTCCTGGCCTGTTTCTTCTCTGTAATCAAGACCCTTCCTGCTCTATCTTTGTAGTCTACAACTTTACTGGAGCTTCCTTTCTGGACAAACTCAAACTGTTTTAAATCATTCTGTAGGACTTTTTTTAAAAAATTGAATAATTATTATTTATTTATTTATTTATTTATTTATTTATTTATTTATTTAAGACAGGTTCTCGCTTTGTAGTTCAGGCTGGCCCTGAGTTCAATATGCAGTCCAAGCAAGCCTCGAACTCAGCAATCCTCCTGCCTCTGCCTCCCGAGTGCTGGGATGACAGACGTGAGCCACCACGCCCAGCACTGTGGTATGTGGTATTGATTGCTGCTGGGCGTGCTTGCTGCTGGGCATGATTCAGCACGCCCAGCATTGTATGTGGTTACCGGGATTGAACTCAGGACCTTGCACTTGTGAGGGGGGCACTGGAACCACTGAGCTAAACCTCTGGCCCAAAACAATTGAATTCTTTATTGGTACATTTAATATACAGCTCACAATCACACACAACATTGGGGAATTTGTGCCTGTATATGACACAAGTTAATTCTTATTTTTACCCATCTTTGCTCTTGATTCTAACACAGGTCTCGCTGAAAGCCCCCAATAGCAGTCATGTCACTCCTTCAATATTTTACTGCCTTGAAATCTCTTCTGCAAGATCAATTACTTCACTGTCCCTAAACTCAGTCTCAGGCAAAGTCTCTGAACATGAGCAAAATGCAGACAAACTTTCTACCAAACTGTAACACATATAGTCTGGAGTCCATCAACCAATGAAGTCCTTCTTCCCAGTGGAAACCTCTCCAGCATGGAGAGGTAAAGAACAGCTTTCTGGTCTTTTGAACTCTGACTAGGTTCTCTCATGCAGAACCCTGAGGCATTTCAGCTCTTATTCTGTAGCCACCATCCTTAAACTTCTTTTCTCTTCCCCTTTGCATAGCCGCTTCCACAGGTTCTTTTGGCACATGGCCAGGTAATATGACAGCAACAATCAAATTTCTGTGTTAGTTACTTTTTTCTCATTGCTGACAGAAAATACCTGACACTCAAAAGGGAAGAGGTTTATTGGTCTTACAGTTCATAAAATTTTCAGTCACTAATTGGCTGACTTCAAAGCAGGTATGACAAACAGGCCTCACAGAGGAGCAACAGCATGACACTCACATGGTGGCAAAGTCAGCAAGAAAGTTTTGGGCTTCATCTTCTAACATTGCATTCATACAGGAATTCATTACTTATTCAACTCATTGAATAGGTTAATGCCCTCATGATATAATCATCTGACCAAAGCCCTACCTCTGAACACAGGAACCTTTTGGAGAAGTTTTGCTGATACAAACCATAGCACTAGACAATCATAGTACCACTGAGCCATATCCTTAACCTCCAAAGGAAGTTAAAATGAAATTATGTTTCCAAAATTCTTTGAAAAAATATATGGTTCATAAGGCATAATAAATGATTATGTATTTATGTGTTATACATATTTATGTATATCTCTTGTATATCTAGCATTGATCTAATCTATATTTCTACATATCTGTTAAGTGTTAGAAATGTAGAGGATATTTAAAGATAGAGTCATTTAAAATTATATCCTATACCATGTGAAGATCAGTTACAGAGAAGAATCCGTGTTCATAAAATTTACAAGCCAGAGGGCTGGAGGGTTAGCTCAGTGGTTCCGGTTCCTGCCTCGCAAGTGCAAGGACCTGAGTTCGATCCCCGGTAACCACATATAATGCTGGGCATGGAGACACGCCCACCAACAATCAACACCGCATACCACAATGCTGGACGTGGTGGCTCACGTCTGTAATCCCAGCACTCGGGAGGCAGAGACAGGAGGATTGCTGAGTTCGCGGCGGCTTGCCTGGGCACCATAGTGAGCTCAGGGCCAGCCTGAACTACAAAGCGAGACCCTATCTCAAAAAAAAAAAAAAAAATTACAAGCCAGAGTGCCTAGGAGAGTGTTCATTGAAAGAGGGAAGAAAGAACAGTGTTTTTAGAAGATATTAAAGAATTCCTTTGAAATTGAGGCATTGTCCATTGAAAACCAAACACATGTTCCAAAGCACCTTGAAAGTGGGACATGGTACAAAGATGGAAATATCTTTTGGTCAGAGTAGATTTGGGTATTTTTGCTTAGGATGCTTAGTGAGTGTTTTGAACAAGACCATAAAGAATAGAGAGAGCTGGAAGCAATGGTATATGCCCGTAATCCCAGAACTCAAGGTGACTGAGGCAGGAAAGCTATGAATTTGAGGCCAGTTGGGGCTACCTAACAATACCCTTTCTCAAAAAAAAATCAAAAAGAAAAATAATATAGAAGGGGAAAAAATTACAATACAGAGAATATGGCTAGAGAAAAGGAACAAGGCTGGCCCCTCCAGTGGTGGTAAATCTATGGCACATGTGCTACTGTGAGCTTTATTACACTGATAGGTCTGAAAGGTTTGCCCATCAGTGCCCTAAAACAATATTTAAGTTTTTTGTATAGGAATCACCTGAATATGTTATGAAAGTGCAGATGTTGATTCAGCTGTCTGAAGTGGACCCTGAGTGGTGTTTCTAGTAAGATCGCAGTCAGAGCAGTATTGCTGGTCTATGACCACACTGAGCAGCAAGGCCTTCCAACCTGGGATACCGAGTTTTTCCTGGCAGACCTAAGGGTGTGAGTGTGTGTATGAGACACACACAGACACACAGAAACAGACAGACAGACAGGGAGACAGAGAGAGAGGGGAGGGAGGGAGGAAGGGAGAGAGAGAGGAGAGGGAGAGCAGAGAGGGCGGGAGGGAGGGAGAAGGGAAAGAGAGAGAGGGAGGGAGAGGAAAGAGACAGGGAGGGAGGGAGAGAGAAGAAGGGAGAGGAGAGAGGGAGGGAAGGGAAATGCAACATAATGAAAAAACAGAGAAAAAAGATTAAAAGACACAAAGAGAGATGGGTATGGTGGCACATGCTCATAATCCCAGCACTTGGGAGGCTGAGGCAGAGAGATAGTTGTGAATTTGAGGTCAGCCTCGGCTGCATAGTGAGTTGAGGGTCAGGTTGAATTACATGGTGAAATCCTGCCTCAAGTGAGCGACAGAGACAGAGACAGAGAAGAGAGGAGAGACATAAAAAGCTCCTTATGTAAGGATAATGAATGAGTTTGTCCATTTGGCCAATTAAGCTAAAATGTATAAACAAGAGAATACTTTCATTAAATTGATTATTTTAAGTAAAATTGGAGTATAGATAATAGGTAGAGAAATTAAGCAGTATGTAAGTCACTGAAGAGAAAAATTGAGGAAAGGAAGAAACATACGATATTTCATAGCTTGCTAGGGAAATAATTCCTTTTTAAAAACTTTTTTCTTGTCTTTATTTTTTCAGCACTGGGGATTGAATCCAGAGCCTTCCTAAATTTTGAGAATGGTTTCACTAAATCAGTTATTCATGCTGGACTCAAAACTGTGATGTTCCTACCTCAGATGCCCACAGTGCTGCAATTACAGGCATGTTCCACTATTGTGGGTTAATAGAGGAGCAATTTTAAGGGAAGGATAACTTTTAGAATGAGAGAAAAGCATTTCTTCTCTAAAAAATGAGTGGAGAAAGAAGAGAAGAGGACAGATAATTACATACCAGATAATTAAATAAATGGTTAAATTTTGTTTAAAAAATAGGAAAATTTAAAGGGTAGGCAAAGTACAGAAATGCTTTCAAGCAGAGAGGAGGCTACAGCATCACATCAATTCCAAGTGGTTTAATTTGGTGAGGCTAGAGTACAGGGCTAAAGAAGGTAATTTAAGGATCAGAAAATATTTTGAACAGCCTTTCTGATGACCTGAGAAGGGGCAGAGAAGGGTGAAATAAGGATGGCTGTAATGCAGTTAAACAATAGTAGTGCCATTAAATCACTTTCTTAAGCAATGCACAGCAGTTTACAAATGGAACAAAAGTGTATGTCTGGGTTGATATAAGTGTTGGAAGGTGAACATGTGAGTATGCATGAAGGTCATACTGACCACATTTTGGTTCTTTATTGCCTTATGGTCAAGTCATGTGAAGCCAAGATACAGCATTATTCAGTCAGAGAAACATGTGATGTAGTAAAATGGGCATGAGACTAAGAGCCAGGAGATTTGGCTTTCATTCCTACCACCACCAATAAGACCATTTACTTCAGATAATCTCCCTTAGTCCTTTGATCTTTGTAACGAAGGGTTAAAATAACTCAGTTAACAACTGTGGCTATAGAAGAAATTGGGAAAGTTTAAAGAATGTGTGTGTGTGTATATATATATATATATATATTTTTTTTTTTTGAGACAGGGTCTCACTTTGTATTTCAGCCTGGCCCTGAGGTCACTATGTAGCCCAGGCAAGCCTTGAATTCAGCAATCTTCCTGCCTCTGCCTCCTGAGTGCTGGTTTACAGGCTTGAGCCACCAAGCCTGGCTAAAGAATATTTTTTAATTGAATTCCTTATTTGTACATTTTATATATAGCTCACAATCACACTCAACACTGAGGAATTTGTACCAGTATATAACTTGAGTTAATTCCCATTTTTACCCATATCTCTACCTATTCCACAATCCTTCACCCCCTATATACACGTGCTTTCTTTTTCTTTTCAAATCATATTTATTCTTTACCCTAATTACTTTTCCCTATCACACTCCTTTTGACTCTTTCCTATTTCAAAAAATAAAGACTATTATTTTAGAGCAATTAAATCAGATTGAAATGGAGAGAAAGGAGCTGTTCTCCACTACTGGTGGGAATGTAGACTCGTGGAACCACTGTAGCGATCAATGTGGAGATTCTTTGAAAAGCTAAGATGAGAGGTCCCATTTGACCCTGCAATTTCCCTGCTGGGTATATTCTCAAAAGAATTGAGAGCATCATATTACAGTGACATGTGCTCATCCATGTTTGTAGCAGCACAGTTTGTAATAGCTAACGCTTGAAAACAGCCCAAGTGGCCATCAACTGGAGACTGGGTAGACATTTTTTTTAATTAAATAGAGTGTTACTCAGCCATGGAGAATGATAGTTTAGAGATATTTACACTTAAATAGATGCACCTTAAGGCCATACCCATAGTGAAATAAATAGGCCACAGATGTGTAAATACCGCATTGTTCCCTAGTATGAGAAAGGTGTAAATGAGGTCCAGAATGTATGACAGGTATTTTGAAACAGAAAGAAAATGTTCAAAGGGAAAGGGGACAAGGGAAAGCAAAGAAGAGAAAGACAAATTTTGATGGTAAAAATGGAAATAAAGCTTTTGTATATGGGAGTGGGATGTTGGAGGGAGGGAAGAAGAATGGGATAAAATGAGAATCAGGTTGCATCATGTACAACTATAAACTTTCAATGATGAATTGAGAAGTCAAGGCTTCCATGTCTGAATCGACGCACCCAGGCTGTACTCTATTAATCTGCTAGATATTTCTTTGTCCTGTGAAGTTAATAGTCACAAGTTGTGACCTGGGTATTTGAGGGTTGTTTTGTGTTGTGGTGCTGGGGATTGGACCCAAGGCCTTTGCACTGAGATAATCCCTTTTTATTTTTTTATTTTGAGACAGGTTATTTCTAAATAGTCCAGGCTGGGGGCACATTTACTATCCTCTTGCCTCAACCTCCCACTGGTATATTTTTAAAATCACAACTGGTAATATGTATTAAAAGCTTTGAGGTTTAGAACCAGTATGGTATATGATTTCTAATGTTTCTTTTCAGGTGTTAGTCTTTTGTAGATTAAAAAAAAGTAATGGTAAAAGATTAATGGTGAAAGCAGTTTAAGTAGGAGTATCTTAGTCCATTTAGGCTGCTTTTACAAAATTTCAGACTCAGTCACTGATAAACAACAGAAACTTTGTCTCATAGTTCTGGCGGCTGAGAAATCCAAGAACAAGATGTTGGCAAATTTAGTGTCTGGTAAGGGCGCTATTTTCCTCATTCATGTATGGCTGACTTGCTGTGATCTTATATGGGAGAAGGAGCAAGGGAACCCCCTGGGTCATTTTAATAAGGATATTAGTCCCATTCATGAGGGCTTAGATCTAATCACCTCTCAAAGATCACTGACTGCATCACACTAGGGATTTGGGCCAGGGGGACAGAAACACTGAATCATTTGTAGTGAGTACCAGTAGTACTTTGGTTCATTTCACAATTCTGGGGAAAATGACATTCGTGTTTGTGCAAAAAAGGATGAGTTTACAGAGGTAACACTATAAAAGGAAAGGTTGAAAAAAATAGGTTGGAGCATGAAAATTTTCAGGTTAATAACAATGCTGGGGAAAGTGACAAACACTACCTAAGATTGAATTTTCTGGTAGCACAGAAACATTTTTTTTTGCCTTATTTCTATTAGAAATATTTGGCTAACTGCCTTAGAAGCACAAGGTCCTGAGTTCCATCCCAGTACTTCCCCCCACAAAAAGAAAAGAAATATTTGGAAGTAGTTCATAGATGCCATAGTCAAAATAGATGATAGCATGTGGACACCAGCTGTTGTCAATCTCAGTATCTACAGACTGGGCTGCAGACTGACACTCTTGATCACTTGGGGCCAGATGCAGGCTGACGCTGAGAAAATCACTGACTGTTAGTTCCTCTTATGCCTCTCATGGATGTCACCTTCAGATCCAGGATTCATAGTCCTCAGAGATCTCTATCTTATTTTCTTCTCCATTCTCCCATGTGCTTTCTCTGAGTCATCTCATTATTTCTCATGCCTAATCTTTCTTACAACCCTTTCTACTGCTCTTTGGAAATATCGTTCTATTCTTTGTAAGATCTTTAATCTTTTTTTAGAACTCACTGTGTTTTTCTCCTAGTAGAATCGTGACTTTTTCTTGATGTCATTGTTCCTTGCTGTTTTCTCTAAAGAAACTGACATTCTTCCTTCATCTGTGTCTCTGAACCAGACAATGACACTCATTTAAACTATCACGGTCAATTCCAAAACTTGACCATCTAATCATATCCCCAAACCCCTCTTTCTTTGAGTTATATAGCATCCAAGCTTTACTACCCTGGCTCCATGAATCTGGTAATTTCCATTATCATCGAGCAGTGTGACAAGTGATTGCTCGTGAAAAAGAATATGAAAATGAAAATTGACTGTCTCCTGTCTTCTAGTGCTCAAGGACGCTATTCTAGGAAGCAGCTATTACCACTAGTTTTCAGATACCATTTCAGGGATATTTTATACAAATATGATCATATGTATACATGTGTACATGTGTGCAGTTAATATGTAAAATTTTTATTTTTTAAAGTTATATAAATGGACATTATATATATCATTGTGAAAGCTTTCTCACTTTTGCTTAATAAATATTTTAAGGAATTTTTCTTGTCACTAGATACATCTTTTTTTTATAAATTGAATTCTTTATTGGTACAATTTATATACATCTCAAAATCATGTATAACATTGGGGAATTTGTACCAGTATATGCCACAAGTTAATTCTCATTTTTACCCATATCCCTACCCACCCACACCTCCTCACCCCCTTTATACATGCTCTTTTATTTTCTTTCTGTATCATATTTATTCCTTCCCTTCATCACATTCCCACACCAAGTTTCCTATAGAAATTTTGCACTCTATAAAAGCTGTCATACTTTCTAAAGCTCATTTGCATCTACAGGTGTTCATGCCAAAGAGAAGATCCGGTAATTGTCTATCTGTGATCTATTGATTTCACTTATTAGTATATCCTCCAGATGTCTCCATTTGCACCTAAATGGATCGATCTTGTCATTCTTTATGGCAGAGTAATACTCCATTTTATAAAAAAAACCACATCTTCTTTATCCACTCTCCAGTTGATGGACATTTGGGTTGTTTCCAAGGTTGAGCTATCACGAACTGAGCTGCTATGAACAATGGTGTGCATCTGTCTTTCCAATGTGAGTTTTTAAATTCTTTTGGGTATATTCCTAGCAGGGGGATAGCTGGGTCAAATGGAACCCTTAGTCCTAGTTTTCTGAGAAATCTCCACACGGATCTCCACAATGGTTGCACAAGTCTGCAATCCCACCAACAGTGGAGAAGGGTTCCTTTCTCCCCACAGCCACGCCAGCATTTATCATTGGTTGATTTTGTGATCGTGGCCATTCTTTGTGGAGTGAGATGAAATCTCAGTGTTGTTTTCATTTGCATCTCTTGAATGACCAGTGATGTTGAACATTTCTTCATATGTTTCTTGGCTGCTTTGACTTCTGCCTCTGAGAAGTGTCTGTTCATTTCAGATGCCCATTTTTGAATTGGGTCTTTAAACTTGGGGAGGCTGATCTGTTTAAGTTCTTTAGATATTGTAGATAATAGCTTGTTGTCTGATAAACAGCTAGTAAAGATTTTTTCCCATGCTGTTGGTTGTCTTCTAGCAGTACCAGCGACTTCTGTGTAGATACATCTTTTGTTAAAAGCCATGGATAGTGTTTTGTATGAGTGTTCAAAATTTTATTTTCTGTGTTTCCTGCTGATGAACATTTAAGTACATTCTACTCTTTCTGGTCTTCTACTGCAAACAAGGCTGCTAAGAAAACAACATTTCACTGATGTCATTCTTTATTTGAAAATTATTTTTAGAATAACTTCCTAGTAGTGAGATTGTTGGGTCAGAAGTTATGTGCTTTAAAAATTTTGGGTATATGTTCAGAAAACTCTGCATAAACTGTGAACTAATTTGTACATCAATCTGTTATGTTTGAAAAAAGCCAACTGTCTATTATCCTTGCTAACACAATATTTTATACAATGCTTTACGTTTGTCAATCTGACAAATGAACAATATTTCATTACATTTCTAATTTTGAGCTCTATTTTTAGTGAAATTTTGAGCTTCATTTCACTGTTTAATACTGTGTGTGTCTTTTCTGTAAATTGTTGACTATGTCCTTTGCCTTCCTATTATTATGTTCCAGATATTTATGTACTGTAGTAAAGAAACAACTTTTATTGAAATATAAGTGGCAGTATTTTTCCTAGTTAGTTGTATTTCCATTTTGGTGTTTGTTATGTAGAACAATATTATTGGCAAGTATGGAGTTTACAATGGTTTTCATTTCACTATTCATATTTTGTGATAACTTTCCTTATTTTTATGTATTTTTTTTTTTGAGACAGGATCTCACTTTGTAGTTCAGGCTGGCCCTGGCCCTCAGCTCACTATGTAGCCCAGACAAGCCTGGAACTCAGTAATCCTCCTGCCTCTGCCCCCCGAGTGCTAGGATGACAGGCATGAGCCACCACACCTGGCACTGTGATATGTGGTATTGATGGCTGGTGGGCGTGAGTCACCATGCCCAGCATTGTATGTAGTTACGGGAATCGAACTCAGGGCCTTGGGCTTGCGAGGCAGGCACTGGAACCACTGAGCTAAATCTCCAGCCCTTTATGTTAATTTTAAAGATTCCTTTGCTTCTTCTAGTACTTCCATTTATGCATGTTTATTTTTAGACATAAATCTTTGGTCCATCTAGAATTCTTATCTTTGTAGTCTCTGCTGCCATGATGGATCACTGAAGTATTAATGACCTATTCAAACCATGCCTGCCATATTTTATGTTAGTTTCTACTTAGATGACTACCTTATTTTTTAACCTCTCACAACAGTATCCCAAAACTTCTCATAATCTATGACCTTTCTCCATTTCTGCAAAACAAAATTCTCTCAGTTTTTCACTAATCCTTATTCATTCAATACAGTCTCTTATTCTTCTAGGTCTCTTCTCTGAGTTCAGTGGGGGATTCATAATAGTTTCAAGACCTGTGACCTAACACTTAACATGTCTCTTTTCTCTCATATTGTCTGCCCCTCCTAGGCAGAGACACATGATGACTTTCATGAGCCCTAGGCATTTTTGCCTCTGTGAGCCCCTTCTTCCATGAAAATATCAAAAATTGTATTTCACACTTGTGCTTATATAGTGAGAAATGTTCCCAAACCTTTATATTAAGACATTTTTCTTTGGCTTAAAGATTTATTTATTTCCTATTCTAAAAGAAAGTTTAATATCTTTTGTGGGCCCGAAAAGTCTTGTGGACTCTAGGCTCTGATTCTACTATGCCTAAAGTGTCAGTCAGCTCTGCTTGTAGCCACCAATTTACTACTTTATCTACTTTCTTGATATCACCCTCTCCTACTTGGCCCTTTTCTACTGTGTATTTTAACTGTCAACTTTCAGCTCTAGATAAATCTGTTGAGCTCACATAGGGAAAAAATTAAAAAGGAGATGGATGCTTTCAACAAATGTAGGATTTATGATATGAATTGTGCCTTCAGAACAGTTTAATAATTTTCTACATATCCTTGGTCAATTATATTTCATTCCTCATATTAACGATTTCAAATCAGTTTTCTGGGAAAAAATAAAGCATGAGCTTTCTTAACTATCTGTTCTTCTATGTTCTGATTTGCCTTCACTAGGTAATTAAACCAGGATTTAGTAAACTAAATAAAAATAATTTTAATCTTGACCTCCTATAGGTTGATTGGAACAGAGTTGGGTATTTTTCACCTTTGCTTCTCATGATAGCAGCTTGATCCATAGATGATTAAGTTGCCACAAATTTGGCTTAAATAAAACCCCCAAATTTATTCTTTCGCTGTTCTGGAGGCCACAAGTCAATGACAGCATTATTGAGCTGAAATCAAGATGTTAGTAGGACCTCACATCCTCTAGAGGTTCCTGGGTAGAATTTGTTTGTTTCTTGTTCCTTGCTACTGATAGCTCCTTGATACTGATTCCTCAGCTGTGGCCGCATCAGTCCAATGTTCAAGGCAATATCTTCAGACCTCTCTCTGTTCCATTTTCGTGTTACCATCTCTGTGTATGTAAAATTTCCCTTTTCCTCATTCTAATGAGAACACATGTAATAGCATTTAGAGCCCTTCTAGATAATCCAGGACACTCTCCTCAGGCCAATATCATTGATTCGGTCACATATGCTAAGATTCTTTTTTTCAGATAAGGTGAGATTTATGAGCTTCAGTGGTTAGGACATGGCTATGTTTTGGAGAACTTTTTTTTTGTCTCATATTAAGGAAGAAAACTGACTTAGAAATTAAAAACTTTACTGAAAGTCATGGATTATGGACTGAAGTGGACATAGTTACTACAGGCAAATAGCATGATTTTTTTTTTTTTTTTTTTTTTTTTTTGCTTTTGAGACAGGGTCTCGCTTTGTAGTTCAGGCTGGCCCTGAGCTCACTATGGTGCCCAGGCAAGCCGCCGCGAACTCAGCAATCCTCCTGTCTCTGCCTCCCGAGTGCTGGGATGACAGGCGTGAGCCACCACGCCCAGCATTGTGGTATGAGGTATTGATTGTTGGTGGGCGTGTCTCCACGCCCAGCATTATATGTGGTTACCGGGGATCGAACTCAGGACCTTGCGCTTGCGAGGCAGGCGCCGGAACCACTGAGCTAACCCTCCGGCCCCAATAGCATGAATTTTAAAAGAGCAATATAAATCACTGGGAGTGGTTTTTATAAGGCTTGAAACTATAGCCTTGAGTACATG
>PVIC010032317.1:0-20778 GCA_004025085.1 Thryonomys swinderianus
TTTTTTTTTTTTTTTTTTTTTTTTTTTTTTTTTTTTTTTTTTTGAGATAGGGTCTTGCTTTGTAGTTCAGGCTGGCCCTCAGCTCACTGTGGTGCCCAGGCAAGCTGCTGCGAACTCAGCAATCCTCTTGTCTCTGCCTCCCGAGTGCTGGGATTACAGGCATGAACCACCACGCCCAGCACTGTGGTATGTGGTATTGATTGCTGGTGGGCATGAGTCACCACGCCCAGCATTGTATGTGGTTACCAGGGATCAAACTCAGAACCTTGCACTTGCGAGGCAGGAGCTGGAACCATTGAGCTGAATCTCCAGCCCATGAGCTTTTTTTTTAATTGAATTCTTTATTGGTACAATTTATGTACATCTCAAAATCACATATAACATTGGGAAAGAGCTTTTTTTCTTAAGAAAGGGAGCAAAGCAAGGATGTCCTCTGTAACTACTATTATTCAACATGGCACTAGAAATTCTAGCCAGAACAATAAGGCAAGAAGGGACATAAAAACAATATAGTTCAAAAAGAAAGAAAAATGCAAGTGGCTGCATAGAAAATTTCCTAGGAATCTTTAAAAACAATAGCCATAAAAAAGTAGTACTTGCTGAAACTATATAGGTCACTAAAGCCACAGAATAGACGTTCAATATACACATATGGATTTCACTTTTATATATGAGGAATGAACCTACACATGGGTTCTGAAATTAAAAATATAATACCATTTGCAATCACTGAAAAATAAATTGAAATCTTAGTTGTGAGTCTAGTAAAATATATGTAGTAGGACTTCTCTGTTGAAAACTATGAATATTGAAAGTAATTTTAAAAACCTAAGAATATGGAGAGATATACTGTGTTTAAGACTCAACATAGCAAAGATAGCAATTTCCCCCTGTATAATTCAAGTCCTATCAAAATGTTAGCAAGGATTTTATAGACATAAATAAGATTATTCTGCAATTTATCTAAAAATTCAAAGGAACTAGAATAGCTAATACAAATTTACAAAAGAAAAATAAAGTAAAAAGAGTAGATTTCCCTAGTGTCAAGACAATAATCAGCTATTGTACTCAGGAGTGTGTCATATCCGAGAAGCAACAACAGAGAGCTTAGTGAGACAGAACAGATAATTTGAAGTGGACCCACACATCTATGCCAGCCTAATATTAACAGACATATATTCAATGAGGAAAAGATAGCTCTCAACAATTGTGTGTCATTGGCACTTTTTGGTGTACTAGAATCCAAAAGCAAATATATAATTCAAAGGCAAAAATATTTAAAAATCAAATTTAAGTTTGACATCTTTTAGAAAAAAATCCATTAAAAATGAAATATAGACTTAAATGTATAACGCCAAATGCAAACCTTTTCTGGGGGTGAGAAAACCTTTGAAATTTAGAGGATGGCAAAGATTTCTTCACCTCCATACTACAAGCACAGCCATGAAAGTATAATTGGCAAATTTAATCTCATTGAAATTAAAAATGCTCTCTGTGAAAGGCTTTATTAAGATAGTGAACAAAATGGATGGGAAGATGAAGATGAGTGGAGTTTTCATAATAGTCCAGGATGGGACATGAGCCTGACCGCAGTATCTGCAAGATGACACACTCCTGCCTGATGCTACACCTGAGCTGATAATTTGGAAAATATAGACCTCACCTATCAAGGTGGATGCAACTACAGCATGGCTTTCCTGGCTTACCTCTTCCTGATATAAGAAAGAAAAATTGAGAAAAATTACAAAGATAAAAATTTTAGAGACAAATCATAGACCAAACAAAAAACCTGTACAGAAGGCTGACTTTCAGAGCAAGTTATAAATTTTTAGTGGAAAAAAAATCCTTATTATCAAGCAGAGTTTGAATCACCCTTTCACAAGGAGAGGGAGCCCATGCTCACTGGAGCACCCACCCAGGATGGGTCAGTCAGGACAAATGAGGAAGGCAAATTGGCACCAGAGAGAGAGAAAACCCAGCTAAGGTAAATCATAATATTTGGGAAATGGACAAGAAGGAAGAAACAACTGTAGGAAGGAATTATGTGTTAACTGAGGAGGAAGAGAAGCTGGGAGGCAAAATATTGAGGCAAATTAGAGAACTTGGAGACCTGTTTTACAGACACAGCTACAAAGGCAAAGAAAATAGCATATACAATTGGCAATATCAAGAAAGTAATTTTTAAAAAAATAAAATGTGTTTAAAAACAGAAACAGGAAAAACCTTGTACATTTATTGGCAGAAGTTAAGGCATCTGGAGAGAAAGAAATGAAAGGTTTCTAGAAAAAAAAACCTGCACTTAAAACAAAACAAAATAAAACAAAACACTTCACTTATGTGAAAAGGAGTAAGATAACTACAAAGAAGAATATCTTTTCTCAGTAGCAGAGAAGTTCCTTATAGTAGCAAGAATGGAATACAAAGATCTCCTTCAGGGCTTGAGATTTAGCTTAGTGGTTCTGGAGCCTGTCCAGCAAGTGCAAGGTCCCTGGTTCAATTCCCAGTAACCACATACAACAAAACTGGTTGTGTTGGCTAACCCCACCAGAAGTCAGTACCACATATCACAGTGCCAGAAATGGTGGCTCACACCTGTAATCCCAGCAATCAGGAGGCAGAGGCAGGAGGATTGCTGAGTTCAAGGCTTGCCTGGAGTAAATAGTGGGCTTAGGGCTGGCCTGAACTACAAAGAGAGACCCTGTCTTGAAGAAGAAGAAGAGCAAGAAAGAAGAAGAAGAAGAAGAAGGAGAAGGAGAAGGAGAAGGAGAAGGAGAAGGAGAAGGAGAAGGAGAAAAGAAAGAAGATCTCCTTTAGCCTTGCTTCGCTACTTTTCTTCATTGCCTAGATCAGGAAGGAGAAATTTGAGGACACTGTTCTTCAAGTGAGGTACAAGGTATGCTGAAGTATATGGCTTGGGGAAACCGATTTTTGGATTTTCCAAGTTTCTGTACCCTCATATAAATGTGACTTATATTACCTAAAGGTGAGAAAGTATTGGGTTATTCTCTATGTGCTCCCTTTCAAAACCTCCCTTGCTTCATTTGTACAAAAGAAGGCCAGTGTTTCATCCAGTTTGTTCACTGCCGAGGGGTAAAAATCACAAGTACATGTGACAAGGAAAAAAGTTGGTAGTATCTTATATCAAATACCCAAACATTCATTCCATTAATCTAATCATGAAATAGCTTATAGGGGTCAGGTATTTAGCTCAGTGGCTCTGGTATCTGCCTGGTAAATACAAGGTCCCAAGGTTAACACACCACAATGCTGGGCATACCACATACCACATACCACAATGCTGTTCGTGTTGGCTCATGCCTGTAATCCTAGCTCTCAGGAGGTAGAGGCAGGAGGATTTCTGTGAGTTCAAGGCCAGCCTGGGCTATATAGTGAGCTTAAGGACAGCCTGAACTACAAAGTGTGACCCTGTCTCAAAAAAAAAAGATTGTAATAAAATATTTGTTTAACAAATATTTCTAAGAATCTGCCATTTACTTATATTTTAAGAAATTCTATACTTAGAATTTCCATGATAACATAGTCAAGAAAAACTGTTTTATAACATAGAATCTTGCAATCAGAGCAAATAAAACTGAATAAGCAAATAAAATACATCTACATTTGCTTGTATGGAAGTCCAATTAAATAATGAATAGGTGAGATTCAGCATGATAAAATTCGGGGAGCATGAAAAAGGAATACAAGGTCAAGAAGTAGAAATGATAATTTAAAGTATCTGCCTGCTTAAGAAAAAAGGCATCAGGGGATCTTTTTAACATGGAAAATGACAGGTGTCAAATTACTTTGGTATTCTTTTACTTTGGATTCATTCAAAAGGACAATGCAATATTTTTATTTTAAAATGTGAATATTAAATTATGCCAAAAGGTACATATTTTATATTTACTTAAACCTTTGCTGCAAATATCCATGTGTCAGTATAAAAGTTAGAAAGGTATCCAGAAATTGTAAAAATCATTTTAGAGTATATCATGATCATTTTTTTCAAGGGAAACAAAATGACATTATGTATGAGATCAATGAGCAAAACTGCTGAGTTAAAGCTAACCTGAATGGGTAGTAGATCAAGGTGACAAACTTCTAGCAGCTTCCTTGGCAATGATCTGTGGCCCAGGAACAGAAATAAAGAATGAATATAGGGCAGGACATTTAACTCAGTGGTTCCACCACCTGCCTAGCAAGCGCAAAGTCCCTGGTTCGATTATTTACTAACCAACACAACAATATTGATCGTAGTGAGTCATGCCCACCAGCAATCAGTACCACATACCACAACGTCACGCATGGTGGCTCATGCCTGTAATCCCAGCACTCGGGAGGCAGCAGCAGGAGGATTGCTGAGTTCAGTGCTTGCCTGGGCTATGTAGTGAGCTCAGGGCCAGCCTGAACTACAAAGAGAGACCCTGTCTGAAGAAAACAAAACAAAAACAAAAACAAAACAAATGAACCAAAACAAAAACAACAACAACAAAAGAATGAATATAGCAGTGTTCCTAAAATGGCAGTGGCAAGATGCTAAGACATCTTTGAGCATTAATGAATTAAAAAAAAAAAACTGATCACAGTATCTGTACTGGACATGGATATGAGACAGAAAGTAAGTTGCTGAACAGTGTAAGTTGGAAGGATCCTACTTTATTTTTTTAATTTGAATCTTTATTGGTACATTATATATACACATCATGATCACATACTACATCGAACAATTTTTACCAACATATGACACAATAAATTCTCATTTTTTCCCATTCCCCCACCCACCCTACAACACTCACTCCTATAGACATAAGATTTATTTCCTTTTATTATCATATTTTTCTTCCCTTTGTAGCTTACTCCTACAACACATTTCCCTTTGAATATTTTCTATTTCACAATATCTACTATATATTCTAGAGCTCATTTACATCTTCAGTTTCTCATACCAGAGAAAAAATATGATATTTACACATCTGTGATCTATTTATTTTACTTAGGACTATGACCCAATTGTTGGTTTCTTCTGCTAGTTCTTGGGCTATAGAGATTTTTTTTTTCATAAAGCCTTTCCCTAATTCACCTTCTTGAAGAATACTACCTAACCTGTTTTTTTCAAAAGGCTTAGTGTTTCTTTTTTAGTATTTAGGTCTTTAATCCACTTTGATTTTAATTTAGCACATGGTGAAAGAGAGAGATCTAGCTTTAGTCTTTGGCAGAATGAAGCCCAGTTTTTCCAGCACCATTTATTAAAGAGGCTATCTTTCCTCCATTTAGGATATTTGGCACCTTTGTCAAAGATGAGTTTGCTTAATGTATCTGAAGCTGATTCTGGATCTTCTAATATATTCCACAGGTCTTTGGATCTGTTACTTTGCCAGTACCATACCATTTTTATCATGGTGACTTTGTAGTATAGTTTCCAGTTGGGATCGTGATACCCCCAACCATATCCTTATTTCCTAGAATGCTTTTAGTATTCTAGGTTTCTTATGTTTCCAGATGAATTTTTTTGATTATTTTCTCTAGATCTGTGGAATATACTGTTGGAATTTCCATCAGTATTATGTTGAATCTGTACAATAGTTGTGGGAATGTAGCCATTTTGACAATATCAGTTCTTCCTGTTCTGGAACAAGGGGTGTCTTTCCACTGTCTGATACTCTTTTCAAACTCCTTTTTCAGAGTGTTGTAGTTTTCAGTATAGAATTCTTTCACCTCCTTTGTTAGATTGATCTCCAGATATTTCATTTTTTTGGATGCTATTCTGAAAGGGATTGACTTCTCAATTTCTCTCTCAGTGAGTCTGTTGTTTATATACAAAAAGGCTACTTACTTTTGAGCATTATCCAGCTACATTGCTAAATTTGTGATTAACAGTCTTTTGGTTGAGATTTTAGGATCTTCTATTTAGAGTATCATGTGATCAGCAAAAATGACAGTTTAACTTCTGTTCCTATCTTTATGTTATTGTTTCTTTCTCTTGTCTAATTGCCATGGGTAATGTTTCCAGCACTATATTCAGCAGAAGTGGTGACAGTGGACATCCATGTCATCCTGGTCTTATTGTGAAAGGTTTCAGTTTTTGACCATTTACAATATTACTGGTTGTTGGTTTCTCATAAATTGCTTTTATTAGGTTGAGATAAAGTCCATCTATTCTGATTTTCTGTAGGGCTTGATCATACATAGGTGTTGGATTTTGTTGAATACTTTTTCTGTATCTATTGAGATGTCCATAATATTTTTGTCCTTCAGTCTGTTAATATAGTGTAGTAGCTATATCAATTTACATATGTTGAACCATCCTTTCATCCCAGGGATGAATCCAACATGGTTGGGGTATATGACCTTCTTGATGATTCTGTGTATTCTGTTTGCCAGTATCTTGTTGAGGATTTTTTGCATCAGTGTTCATTAGAGAGGTTGGTCGTGTTTTTCTCTTGGTTGTGTCTTTTTCTCCTTATGGAGTCAATGTAATCGTTGCTTCCAGGAATTGATTTAGGAGTTTTGCTTCCCTTTCTATTTCATTAAAGAGTTTCAGAAGTAGTGGCATTAACTCTTCTTTAAAAGTTTTACAAAATTCAGCAGTAAAGTCATTAGGACCAGGGATGTTCTTTGTCAGTAGATTTTTATTACATTTTCAATTTCATAGATTGACATTGGGGTGTTTAACATTTTTATATCTTACTCATTCAACTTTGGAAGTTCATATGTATCTGGAAATCTATCCATTTCATCAACATTTTTCATGTTATTGGAATACAAATTTTCAAAGTATGTGTCTATTACCCTCTGGACTTCATCTGGATCTGTGGTGATTTCCCTCTTCTCTTCCCTAAAAGCATGTATTTGTGCCTTTTCCTTTCTTTGTTTGATAAGGTTGGCTAAGAGTATCTCAATTTTTTTATCCTTTCAAAGAAACAACTCAGATTCATTGAATATTTTTATATCTTTCTCTTGGTCTCCAATACATTGATTTCTTCTCTGATCTTTATAATCTCCTCCCTACTATGAGGTTGGTCTTTGGGTTTTTCTTGCTCCTCTTTTTCTAGTAGCTTGAGGTTCAGCATTAGATTGTTATATGACCTTGCTCTGTTTTACTCATGTAGGCATTGACTGCTATGAGCTTCACTCATAGAACTGCTTTCATTGTGTCCCATAAATTTCTGTATATTATACTGGTGTTATCATTTGAAGAAATTTTTTAATTTCTTCTTTAATTTCTTCTGTGACCCACTGGTTGGTCAGCAGTGTATTATTAAATTTTCACGTGTTTGTAAGGATTTTGGAATGTCTTTTGCAATTGAGCTCCAATTTTAAGGCACTGTGGTCTGACAGTGTACAAGGAATATCTCCAATCCCATTTCATTCACTTCAACATGTTCTATGAACTAACACGTGGTCTATTTTGGAGAATGACCCATGAACAGTGGAGAAGAATGTGTATTTTCTAACTTTATGTGGTGAAATATTCTGTAGGCATCAATTAAATCCATTTGTTGAAAAGTTTGGTTCAGCTCCAGTATTTTCTAATTATTGATTATTTGTCTAGTTGAGCTTGCTATTTGTGAGGTGGAGTACTGAAATCCACTACTTCTATTGAGTTAGTGGTTATCTGGTTTTTCATTTCCATTAAGGTTTGCTTTATAGAGTTGGTTGCATTAGAATTTGGTGTGTAAATGTTTATAAATGTCATTTATTTCTCTTGCATTGATCCCTAAATGAGAATGTAGTGTCCTTCTTTGTCTCTTTTAACAAGATTGGATTTGAAATCTATTTTATTGGCAAATAGAATAGCCACTCCTGCTTTTTTGCAGTTTCCTATCACATGGAGAATTGTATTCCATCCTTTTACTTTCAGTCTATGGCTTTCTTTCTGAATTAGATGTGTTCCTTGTATTCAGCAAATTGTAGGATCTTGCTTCTTGATCCATTCTGCCAATTTTTATCTTTTAATTGGCAAATTGAGGCGACTGACATTAATGGTTATTATTGATATGGCCTGATTTATACCTGTCATGGTGTTTTCTTTTTTTTAGATCCTTTATTTTTTGCTTTTACACTTTTCCATTCATTTTCTTGTCTTCCCCAATGGATTCCCTCTGGTAGGTCTCATGGGTGGGTGACTTTCATTTTTTTTTCCCCAAGATGTTCTTTATAATTTCTTGGAGTGTAGGCTTTGTGTATGTGAAGTGTCTGGGGGTATCCTTTGTCATAGAAGTTTCTTATTTTCCTATCAGTTTTGAAAGATCATTTGCAGGATACTTAAATCTAGGTTGGAAATTGTTTTCCTACAATACTTGAAACACATCACTCCCGGTCTCCTTGCCTTTAGTGTTTGCATTGAAAAGTATGCTGTGACCCTGATGGGCTTCCCATTGTATGTTTATTTTTCTCTTTTCCCTAACTGCTTTCAGTATTTCATTTTTTGTTGGACATTTGAAACCTTGATGATTATATGCATAGGTGTAATTTTTTTATATCATGGTCATAAGGAGTCCTGTATGTCTCACTTATCTGTATGTCCAATTATTTTATTTTTCCTGTATAGTTTTCTGCCATTATATCTCTGAACAGGTTTTAATGTCTTTTGTGTTGTCACCTGCTTCCTCAGTGACTCCAATCATTCTTATGTTATTCTTGAGTCCCCTTTGAGTTGTTGGATTGATTTCCATGACCCTTTGGTATTTTCCATAAATTATTCCTTTCCTGTTCATTGGCTGCAATCCTATCTTTTAGGTCTGAAATTCAGTCCTCAGCTTAATTCAACCTGCTTCACAAACTTTTATTCTCGGTTTTGATCTCCTGGAAGTCTGTTTGAAGCTGTTTAAAATGTTACTTTGATTTTGTTATCTCTGATTCTATCAAGCCCCTGATCTCTTCTTTAGCATCATTGATCATATCATTTACTTTGGACAGTATCTCTGTTTTCTTCTCAGAGATCAGGTCCAATTACCATTTTAGTAGATCTGTTTTTGTTACCATCTCAGAGTGTCCTGGTGATTGAGCTTCAATTTGCTTTACTTCCCTTTTCCCTGAATTCCCCTGTGGTGATGATCTTTGTATCTGTGTTCTTGATTTTTTTTCCTATTTCAATTCCTTTGTCATTGCTTGTATTGGTTAAATTTCTTGTCTGCTGTCTGAGCAATGCTTGCAGAAGTCTCTCTCTTCCTAGTATTCAGAAGTCTTAGGAGATATGACTAATTTCTGGCTTGTCCCCCTTCAGTCTATAATGACTTTTGAATAATTTCATTTCACTGGCTGTACTTAATAGGTTTCTTTCACTCTTACAGTGAGTGTTTCTTCAATGTAGTAGACAAGGCAGAGTAACTCACTGAGGGCCTCTGTCTAGGTTACAGTACTGCTGTTACACTTATTCCCAGTCCACAGGTGATTAGATGGTGACTCTGGAGGCTCTACACAATGCAACAGCTATGTCCATTTGGGTCCACAAAGAAATAGAAATGCCAAGTCCTTATAATCATGCACTGGTCACACAAAAGCTGCAGGCCTAGTGCTGGTCTTGGTGCCCAGAGCTTTCTTGCCAGGATCCAATGTATCACCTCACCAGACCCCACTCAGTCTACTTCAACAGGCTTCTGGCACAGTCTATGTGGCAGGAAAGTTCTAGGCCTAAGCAGCATTTAGTGGCACAGATGAACATTTATGCCAGCACTGCCCAAGTGACCATGTTTGGTCCTAATTGCCTAGTTCATTTCTAGGCCTCTGGCACAGTCCATGATTCAGTGAAGTTCAGGGCTGAGCAGTAGTGACAATGGCCTCGACAAACCTTCCTGCCAGTACCAGTCCCATGACCTGCCTGTCCTTACTTGCCTGCCTTGTTCCCTCAGTCATCTGGTACAGTCCACAATTCAGAGAAGCCCTGGACTGAGCAGTGGCAACAGTGGCATGGCCAAATCTTCCTTCCAGCACCTGTCATGTGCCCCAGCCAGTTCCTACTTGCCTGTTTTGTTCACTCCGGCTACTGGCACAGTCCATAATTCAGGAAAGTGCTGGGCTGAGAAGCAGCAGTTATAGCACAGGCAAACCTTTCTCCAAATCCAGTCATGTGGCACAGCCAGTTCCTACTTGCCTGGTTTGTTCACTCAGGCTACTGGTGCAATCCACAATTTAGGGAGGCACTGGGCCAAGCAATAGCAATAGTGACATGGGCCAACTTTCCTTCCAGCACCATTCATGCATACTAGGATCCTACTTTAAAGGATCCTGAATTGGGGTTGAAAAAAGCAGTGAAAGGGGCATGCTACTTTCAATCTCCCAGAAGAAAATTAGTAACAGTAAAGTAATTGTTTTGTGACAGCAATCTGGACAAGATGGAAAATTTTCATGTCAGAAGAGTCAAGGAATCATGAGGCTAAAGGAACTAATGAAAGAACATTATGGATACTGAAACATTTAAATTGCTTGAATCCTGGTGGATAAGCAGGTAAAGACAAAGACAGAAGCATATCTTTACACTCTTCACACTGGTCAGCCTGGCGTTAGTCAGGATGTTTAGCAACAAAGTTGTGGCATCTATACAGAACAGACAGTACAAGCCTTAGAAGTCAACAGTTTAATGTTCCAGAATAACTAAGGGACTTGTACAGATGCAAAACCTCACTCTCTAGACTCATATAACAGGAATATCACCTTAGATGATATACAAATGGCCAGTAAGCATATGAAAAAATGTTCCATGTCATGTCATCAAGGAAATACATGTTAAAACAATACAATACTGCTTCACACCTGTTCAAATGGTGAAAAGCTGAAACACTAATAATACCAAATGTTATACAGAATATGGAGCAATAAGGGCTCTCATTGACTGCTGATTGGGATGAAAAATAGACATATAGTTAGAAGGAGAGTTTGGTGGCTCTTTATAAAGCTTTTTAAAAAATGATTTTATTGGTATATTTTATACATACATTATGATCATATTTAAAATTGAGAACTTGTATCTGTACATGAAACATCTTGATTCTCATGTTTCCCATTTCCTCTGCTCTTCCTACAACCTCCACCTCTTTTTTCAATGAGCCTCCAGAGTCACCATCTAATCACCTGTGGACTGGGAATAAGTGTAACAGCAGTACTGTAACCTAGACAGAGGCCCTCAGTGAGTTACTCTGCCTTGTCTACCACATTGAAGCTTTGTTTCCTTTCTTTTTTTTTTTACTATCAATATTTTTCCTTTTTTACTTTCCCTAACCCACCCTTTCCCTTTTCTTACATTTTGAGATTCACTTACACCTATAGTTTTTCATACTGAAGAAAAGATGCAGTACTTATACAAGGGTCCTATTATTTCACTTATCAGTATGTCACTGAGGTACATCCACTGAGTATAAATGAACCAATTTTATTATTTCTTATGATTGAGTAATACTTCATTTTATTTAAAACACAAATACATCTTTATCTAGTCTCCTGCTCATGGGCATTTGGGTGGTTTCCAAGATTTAGCTATTAGAAACCAAACTGCTACAAATATGGGTTCATATTTGTTACTGTGATATAATTCTTTTAATTTTTTTCATTTACATATCTAGTAGGGAAATAGCAGAGTTAAATAGGACTTCTAATCCAAGATATTTGCATAATCTCCACACTGCTGTTCACAGTGGTTGTGCCATTCTACATTTCCACCAACAGCAGAGAAGGGTTATTTTTTTCCCACAGCCCCACCAGCATTATTTTTGGTTGATTTATTGATATCATCCATTCTTTCTGGAATGAGACAAATCACAATGTTGCTTTTATCTGCACCTCTTGAATGGCCAGTGATGTTGAATATTTTTTTCATACATTTCTTACCTGTCTTTAGGTAAGAAATATATGAAAAGTGTCAACTGAAAAGTGTTCGTAAATTTCAGATGACCATTTTTTAATTGGGCTTTTAACTTTGGGGGTACTGATTGTTTAAAGTTCTTTATATACTATACATACAGCCCTTTGTCTGAAAAACAGCTGGTAAGAAAAAAATTTCCCATATTGTAGATTGTCTTTTTTGCTCTGGTAGTGTTTTTTCTTGCTGTGCAGACTTTAATAAGATGAGATCCCAATTGTTGACTCTTTGTGCTAGTTCCCATGCTACTGAGGTTTTGTTCATAAAGTCTTTCCCTATTCCAGTGTCTCTAAGAGTTTTACCTAACCTATTTTCCAGCAGGCATGGCATTTCTGTTTTAATATTTAGATTTCAAATCTATTTTGATTTTAGTTTAGTGCATAGTGAAAGATATAGGTTTAGTTTGCATCATTGGCAAGGTGAAGCCCAGTTTTTTTTTTTTTTTTTTTTTTTGAGACAGGGTCTCGCTTTGTAGTTCAGACTGGCCTTGAGCTCACTATGTAGCCCAGGCAAGCCTTGAACTCAGCATTCCTCCTGTCTGCCTCCCAAATGCTGGGATTACAGGCATGAACCACCATGCCTGGCACTGTGGTATGTGGTATTGATTGCTGGTGGGCATGAGTCACCATGCCCAGCATTGTATGTGGTTACTGGGATCGAACTCAGGACCTTGGGCTTGCAAGGCAGGTGCTGGAACCATTGAGATTAAATCTCCAGCTGGAAGCCCAGGTTTTTTTTTTTTTTTAGCACAATTTATTAAACAGGCTATCATTTCTGAAACTATTTTTCATTGAGGGTTTTTGGCTCCTTCATCAAAGATGAGATGGCTTACTATGTCTGGAGTTGTTTCTGGATCTTCTAGTCTTTTCTGCTGATCTTTGTATCTATTTCTTTGCTAGTACCATACTATTTTTGTGGCTTTGTAGTGTAGTTTCTAATAGTAAATTCTTATATCCTCTGCATGATCTAGTTGCCTAGGATTGCTTTTGGTATTCTGTGTCTCTTCTGGTTCCAGTTGAATTTTTATATTATTTTCTCTAGGTCTGTGAAATTTGCTGTTGGAATTTTAATCGTGATTGCATTGAATCTATTTAGTAATTTTGATAGTATGGCCATTTTGACAGTATTGATTATTGCTAGACAGGATTAAGGGATGCCTTTCCATTTTCTGATCTCCTCTTTAGTCTCCCTTTGCAGAATGTGGTAGTTTTCAGAGTAGAGGTTTTTCACCTTCTTTGTTAGGTTGATTTCTAGATATTTTACTTTTTGGATGCTATTGTGAAAGGAATTGATTCTAGAATTTCAGGGAGCCTATTGTTCATGTATACAAAAACAATTGATTTTTAAGAATTGACCTTATATCCAGCTGCACTAACAAATCTTGTGATTAAGCGTAGCAGTCTTTTGGTTATTTATTTTTTGTGATACTGGGGATCAAAGTTGGGCCCTTGTGCATCCAAAGTTGATGCGGTACCACTTGAGCTAAATTCCCAGCCCACCTTTTGGTTAAATTTTTAGGATCTTCTATATAGAGTATCATGTGATCAGCAAATAATAACAGTTTAACTTCTTCTTTATCTCTCTTTATTCCCTTTATTTGTTTCTCTTGTCTAATTGCTGTGGCTAATGTTTCCAAACCTATATTGAACAGAAGTGGTGATAGTGAACATCCTTGTCTTGTTCTTCATGTTAGCATGAAAGGTTTCAGTTGTGACCATTTAATATGATGCTGGCTGTTGGTTTCTCAAAGTAACTCTATCACATTGAGATAGAGTATCTACTCCAATTTTTATAAGGTTTTAATTGTGAGTAGGTGATGGATATTGTCAAACACTTTTTCTGCATCTACCGAGATGACATTTGTTTTTTTTGTCCTTGAGACTTTTAATATAATTCATTACATTTATTATTTACATATGTTGAACCATCCTTGATTGCATCCCTGGGATAATTCCAACTTGGTTAAGGTGTATGACCTTCTTGATGATCCTCTGCATTCTGTTTGCCATTATCTTATTCAGGATTTTTGCATTAATGGTCATAAGGGAGATTGGCCTGTAGTTTTCTTCTATGGTTGGGTCTTTCTCCACTTTTGGAATTAAGGTAAAGGTTGCTTCTAGGAATTTATTTGGAAATATTGCTTCCCTTTCAACTTCATTAAACATTTTGAAAAGTAGTGTCATTAGTTTTACTCAAAAGGACTTGTAGAATTGACCAGTGAAGCCATCAGGACTCAAACTTTTCTTTTTTGGTAGGTTTTAATTACATTTTGTTTCACAGATCAATATTGGCATGTGTAGCAGTTTTATATCTTCTTCATTCAACTTTGGATATTCATAAGTGTCTAAAGATCTATCCATTTCTTCTGTATTTTCCATCTTACTGGAATAAAGATTTTCAAAGTAGGTGTTCATTATCCTATGGATGTCTGCGGTGAATATCCTATGGTGTTCTATGGATCTGTGGTGACTACCCTTTTTCATTCCTAATGACTTAGGTTGGGCTCCTTTCCTTCTTTTTTTCAATGTTTCCCTAAAAGTTTGTCAATTTTATTTTATTTTTTAAAAACAACTCTCCAATTCATTGATTTATTTTGTATCATTCTCTTAATCTCTATTGCATAAATTTCTGCCCTAATCCTTATAATTTCCTCCCTTGTACAAGCTTTGGGATTATCTTGCTCCTCTTTTACTAGTAGTTTCAGGTTCAGGATTAGGTTGCTTATTTGAGCTCACTCTGTTTTTCTAGAATGAGCATTCAGTGCTATGAACTTCCTTCAAAGAACCACTTTCATTGTGTCCCATAGATTGCTTTATGTTATACTGGCATTAACATTTGATTGTAGAAACTGTTTAGTTTTACCTGTGACTCATTGGTTGCTTAGGACAGTGTTGTTCAATTTCCATATTTGTGAGGTTCTTGGAGTTTCTTTCGATATCTCCAATTTAAGGAACTATGATCTGACAATATCTGGCTTTTCACATTCATTTACATTAGTTTTATACAGTCAGGAGCACTAGAAATTGGTGCATAACTATTTTTGTTTTGTTTTGGTTTTTTTGAGACAGGGTCTCACTTTGTAGTTAGGCTGGCCCTGAGCTCACTATGTAGGTCAGGCAAGCCTTGAACTCAGCAATGCTTCTGCCTCTGCCTCCCGAGTACTGGGATTACAGGTTTGAGCCACCAAGCCCAGCATTTATGGTGTGTTTGTACTGATTGCCAGTGGACATGAGTCATCATGCTTGGTATTGTTGTATGTGGTTACTGGGATAGGTGCATAAATATTTATGACTGCTATCACTTCCTCTTAGATCTTTCCTCTATGAGAATGTAGTGTGCTTCTTTGTCTTTAATTAGCTTTGATTTGATATCTACTTTATCTGCAAATAAGATAGCCATTCCTGCTTTTTTGTGGTTTCTTGTGGCATTGAAAAGTGTTTCCATTCTTTTACTTTCAGTTTATGGTTTCTTTCTGAATCAGGTGTTTCTTGTATATAGCATATTGTTGGACTTTACCTCTTAATCCATTCTGCTAGCCTGTGTCTTTTAATTAGGTATTGAGGCCATTGAGATTAATAGTTATAAGTTGTATGTACTGATTTAACTCAGTCATGAAGTATTCCTGTTCTTAGCCCTTTTATTACTTACTTTCCCCCTTTCCATTCAGTTTCTTACCTTGCCCAATTGTCTACTCTCCTGGGTCTCATGGGATTGTGAACTCATTGTGTTTTACTAGGATATTGTTTAGAACTTTTTGGAGTGCAGGTTGATATTCATAAAGTTTCCCAGGTGTTCTTTGTCATGGATGTATTTTATTTTTCCATAAATTTTGAAGGATAGTATTGCACAATACATCAATCTAGTTGGAGGTTGTTTTCTTCTAGAGTTTGAAATATCTCACTCCAGGATCTCTTTGATTTGAGTGTTTCCAATGAAAAGACTTCTGTGATTTGGGTGGGCTTTCCTTTATATGTGATTTATTTCTTTTCTCTAATTACTTTTAGTATTTCATTCTTATGGTGGGTTTCTGGGATCTTGACTATTATATGCCTAAGTACAAATTTACTTATTTTTATCATAGCCACTTGGAGTCCTATATGCCTCACTTATTTGTATGTCAAATTCATTTCCTGTTCCTGTGAAGTTTTTGCCATCATATCTGTGAATAGTTATCTTTATATATCTTTTACACTATCACATGTTTCTTCACTAACTCCAATCAGTCTTATGTTATTCGTCTTTGCAAGATCTAATAGCTGCTGGATTGATTTCTTGTGGTGACTTGTTAATTTTCATTAATTATTCCTTTCCTGTTCACTGGCTGTAATTCATCTTCTCCATCTCCATGTCAGTCTTCACATTCATTCTTCCTATTTCACAAACTTTCATTGGAGTTTTTCATTCCCTGGAAATTTGTTTCAAGCTGTGTAGTGGATTCCACTCCTTTCATAAGCTTAAGCTTTTTTCTTGATTCTGATCTCTTTTTTATGGTTATTAATCATATCTTTCACTATGGATGTGATTTCTGTTTTTTTCAATTGAGTTCTTTTTGGTACAATTTACGTACATCTCACAATCACACATAACATTGGGGAATTTGTACCAATATATGACAGAAGTCAATTCTCATTTTTGTCCATATCCCCACCCACCCACAACTCCCCACCCCCTATATAGATGCTCTTTTATTTTCTTTCAGAATCATATTTATTCCTTCCCCTCCTTACATCCCCACAACAGTTTTCCCGTGGAAATTTCCCATTCTACAAAGAACATCATACTTTCTAGAGCTCATTTGCATCTACAGGAGCTGATATCACTAAGAAGATCAGTACTTGCCTATTTGTGATCTATTGATTTCACTCATTAGCATGTCCTCCAGGTGTATCCATTTGCACGTAAATGAATTTGGGTTGTTTCCAAGATTGAGCTATCACAAACTGAGCTACTATGAACAAGGGTGTACATCTGTCTTTCCAATGTGATTTTAAAAATTCTTTTCAGTATATTGCTAGCAGGGGGATAGCAGGGTCAAATGGAACCCCTAGTCCTAGTTTTCTGAGAAACCTCCACAAATATCTCCACAATGGTTGCACAAGTCTACAATGCCACCAACAGTGGAAAAGGGTTCCTTTCTCCCCACAGCCATGCCAGCATTTATTGTTGTTTGATTTTGTAATAGCGGCCATTCTTTGTGGACTGAGATGAAATCTCAGTGTTTTTTTCATTTGCATCTCTCGAATGACCAGTGATGTTGAACATTTCTTCATATGTTTCTTAGCTGCTTTGACTTCTGCCTCTGAAAAGTGTCTGTTTATTTCAGATGCCCATTTTTGAATTGGGTCTTTAAACTTGGGGAGGCTGATCTGTTTAAGTTCTTTATATATTGTAGGTAATAGTCCTTTGTCTAATAAACAGCTAGTAAAGATATTTTCCCATGTTATTGGTTGTCTTTTAGCAGTGTCAGTGACTTCTTTTGCTGTGCAAAAGTTTTTCAGTAGGATGAGATCCTATTTGTTGATTTTTCTGCTAGTTCTTGTGCTATAGAGGTTTTATTTATAAAGTCTCTGCCTAGGCCAATGTCTCCAAGAGTTTTACCTAATTAATGTTTAAGTCTCATATCCATTGTGAGTTTAGTTTTGTGCATGGTGAAAGAGATAGGTCTAGCTTTAGTTTTTGGCAGATTAAAGCCCAGTTTTTCCAGCACCACTTGTTAAACAAGCTGTTTTTCCTCCATTGAAGATGGTTGGCTCCTTTGTCAAAAATAAGGTGGCTTATTGTATCCGGGGTTCTTTCTGGATTTTCTAATCTATCCCACTGGTCCTTGGGTCTGTTACTTTGCCAGTGCCATGCCGTTTTTATCACAGTGGCTTTATGGTAGAGTTTTTAATTGGGAATTGTTATACCCCCTGCCATATCATAGTTTTACTTAGAATTGCTTTTGCTCTTCTAGGTTTCTTGTGGTTCCAGATGAATTTTTGGATGATTTTCTCTAGCTCTGTGAAGTATACTGTTGGAATTTCCATTGCAATTGCATTGAATCTGTATAGTAGTTGTGGGAGTACAGCAATTTTGATGATGTTGTTTCTCCCTGCCCAAGAACAAGGGATATCTTTCCACTCTCTGATTTCCTTTTCTATCTCATTTTTCCAAGTCCTGTAGTTTTCAGAGTAGAGGTCTTTCACTTTCTTTGTTAGGTTGATTCCCAGATATTTCATTTTCTGGGTGCTACTGTGAAAGTGATTGACTCCCCAATTTCTCTTTCAGTGAGTCTGTTGTTTGTGTAGACAAAGGCTGTTGATTTTTGAGCATTAACCCTGTATCCAGCAACAGTACAAATCTGGTAATTAAGTCTAGTAGTGTTTTGGTTGAGTTTTTAGGATCCTCCAGATAGAGTATCATATCATCAGCAAATAATGACAGTTTAACTTCTTCCTTTCCTATCTTTATTCCTTTTATATCTTTGTCCTGCCTGATGGCTATGGCTAAATTTTCCAGCACTATATTGAGCAAGAGTGGTGACAATGGGCATCCTTGTCTCATTCCTGATCTTAGTGTAAAAGGTTTCAATTTTTTTCCATTAAGTATGATGCTAGCTGTTGGTTTCTCATAAATAGCCTGTATTAAATTGAGATAAAGTCCATTGATTCTGATTTTCTGTAGGGTTTTGATCATAAATTTGTGTTGTATTTTGTCAAATGCTTTTTCTGCATCTATTGAGATAGTAATATGGTTTTTGTCCTGGAGTGGGTTAATATAGTGTACTACATTGATTGATTTACGTATGTTGAACCAGCCTTGCATCCCTGGGATAAATCCGATTTGATCAGGGTGTATGATTTTCTTGATAACTCTCTGTATTCTGTTTGCAAGTATGGTATTGCGGATTTTTGCATCAATTTTCATTACAGAGATTGGCCTGTAGTTTTCTTTTTGGTGGGATCTTTCCCTGACTTTGGAATCAATGTGATCATTGCTTCAAGGAATGATTTGGGGAGTACTGCTTCCCTTTAGATTTTATTAAAGAGATTGCAAAGTACTGGTGTTATCTCTTCTTTAAAAGTTTTGTAGAATTCAGCAGTGAAGCCATCAGGACCAGGGCTTTTCTATGTTGGTAGGTTTTTTTATTACATTTGCAATTTCCCAGATTGATATTGGGTTGTTTAACATTTTTATAAACTCTTCATTCAGCTCTGGAAATTCATATATGTCTTGGAATCTATCCATTTCTTCTAGATTTTCCATCTTCTTGGAGTACATATTTTCAAAGTACATGTTTATTATCCTTTGGACTTCTGGATCTATGCTGACTTTCCTATTTTCATTCCTTATAGCATGGATTTGAGCTTTTTCCTTGTTTTGTTTGATAGGGTTGGCTAAGGGTCTGTCGATCTTATTTATCCTTTCAAAGAACCAACTCTTTGATTCATTAACTCTTTGTATTGTTCTCTTTGTCTCCATTGTATTAATTTCTGCTCTGATCCTTATAATTTCCTCTCTGGTATGTTTTTTGGCTTTGCTTGGCTCCTCTTTTTCTACTTGTCTGAGGTTCATCATTAGATTGTTTATTTCAGTTTGCTCTATTTTCTGAGCATAAGGATTCACTGCTATGAATTTCCTTGCAGAACCGCTTTCACTGTGTCCCATAAATTCCTGTATGTTGTGCTGGGGTTGTTGTTCAGTTGTAGAAACTGTTTAATTTCTTCTTTAATTTCTGTTGTGGCCCATTCGTTGGTTAACAGAGTGTTGTTCAATTTCCATATGTTTGTGGGGATCTTGGAATTTCTTGTGCTATTCATCTCCAATATCAAGGCACTATGGTCTGATAGTATGCAGGGGATAATTTCTATTCCTTTGCAGTTACTTAGGCTTGTTCTATAGACTAGATTGTGATTTATTTTGGAGAATGCTCCATGAGCAGCTGAGAAGAAGGTGTATTCTCACTTTGTAGGATAAAAAATTCTGTAGGCATCTAATAAGTCCATTTGCTCAAAAGTTTGATTTGCTCAAGTTTTTCCTTATTGATTCTTTGTCCAGTTGACCTGTCAATTTGTGAGAGTGGAGTATTAAAGTTCTGTACTACTATTGTATTGGTGGTTAACTGGCTTTCCATGTCCAATAATGTTTGCTTTATGTAGTTGGGTGCATTTGAGTTTAGTGCATAAATATTTATGATTGTTTTTTCTTTCTCTTGGATAGTTTCCTGTATGAGAATATAGTGACCTTCTTTATCTCTTTTAATCAGTTTGGGTTTGAAATCTCTTTTATCTGCAAAGATAGTCACTCCTGCTTCTTTGCAGTTTCCTATTGGCATGAAGATTTTTTTGTTTTCTTTTCATTTTTCAGTCTATGGGTTTCCTTCTGAATTAAGTGTGTTTCCTGTTTGTAGCAGATTGTTGGATCTTGCTTCTTTTTTTTAGTGTTTTTTAATTGAATTCTTTATTGGTACAATTTATATACATCTCAAAATCGCATATAACATTGGGAAATTTGTACCAGTATATGCCACAAGTTAATTCTCATTTTTACCCATATCCCTACCCACTCCCCCCTCCTCCCCCCTTTATACATGCTCTTTTTATTTTCTTTCGGTATCATTTTTATTCCTTCCCCTCATCACATTCCCATACCAAGTTTCCTATACAAATATTCCACTCTATAAAAGCTGTCCTACTTTCTAGAACTCATTTGCATCTACAGGTGTTCATGCCAAAGAGAAGATCCAGAAATTGTCTGTCTGTGATCTATTGATTTCACTTATTAGTATATCCTCCAGATGTCTCCATTTGCACCTAAATGGATCGATCTTGTCATTCTTTATGGCAGAGTAATACTCCATTTTGTAAAAAAACCACATCTTCTTTATCCACTCTCCAGTTGATGGACATTTGGGTTGTTTCCAAGATTGAGCTATCACGAACTGA
>PVIC010032318.1:0-20787 GCA_004025085.1 Thryonomys swinderianus
AAAAAAAAAAAAGAATTAAGTATCAGACTTAACACTTCCAAAAATATATTTGGAACCTCACAATTAATTCTATTTTAAACATTCAAGGCAAATTACTTCTCTGCCCAAAGCACATCTATATATCTACTAGAAAGTATATATACCTTGATAAGCAAACACATGTTCATCAGTGAACACGTTCTCTTTACATTTCACTATAATGTTCAGAGATACACATGGAATTACCTGATGTGGAGGTGTTGTTACCGAGACTATTTTCAAGCCTACTTGGTAACAGAAATCCTAATTGGGTTCTCAAGGAAGAGTCAGTTTGCTCATATACATCAAGATGCTAAGCTACTCCTGAGAAAAATCCATCCTCATGGACATTGTCCACCCAAAGCCAGAGTGCCCCACGCTTCCTCGTTTCCATGCCAAATGCTGCTCTCACAGACATACTCTCCTCTCTGTTACTCCCACTCATGGGTACAGGTAAAGGCTGCAGACTGAGGGAGTTCTTTCTCCGAGGACATGAGCGCTCTCGTGTACAGGCACACTCGGTCCTGGCCCCTCCTTTGCTCCAGGTTATGACTGAGTTTTCCCAGCAGTGAGAAAGCCTCCCTAAGGTTGAGCCCACTTCTGCTGCTAAGGGGTGGCTTTGTGGTGTAGGTCAGAGCAGCAAGATTCTGCTGCCTGAACTGGTTCAGAGCTGACTGTGACCCAGGCCTCTATCCTGGGAGGTTTCTCCCTGGTTTATGGTAATTAGTTTAGCCAAGCACCTGAGCTAGGAATTTTCCCTAGGAATTTTGCAACAGGAAATCTTGCTTCCATAGAGAATGCAGAACAGTGACAGTCTCAAGAACATCTCAAAGTTACCTTTTCAGGGCACAGAAAGGCCAGTCCTATTCACTCTGTTCTAACTGCTTGCTCTGGCTTTGCCTTTGGATTTTTTGGTATCATTGGTCAATAGGCACTTCTTATTTTTTAGGCTGGTCTACTTTGTAAGCTACTTCTTCTCATTATTAGCATAGGAAATACTTGCAGATGATCTAACTGGATACATTCTGAATTGTACAAGGAAAGGAATGAAAAATGTTTGCAGGATGACCACTGAAACTGGGAGCTCAAGTTGTTATGGCCTCTCCCAGAGTGCCCCTGCTGAGGTGCCCTCTGGCGGGGGGAGCACCCAGCAGGGCCCGCCAGAGCCCATCAGTACACGCTCTGTGCGATCTTCTGCTCTGGGAAACCTCTAGGAAATTCTCCATCACGTACAACTTTCTGACTCCTGAATATATCTTGCTCTTTTTCTTTTCTTTGTAAATTTAATTTATTGGTACATTATATATACACATCACAATTACACTCCACACTGAGAATTTGTACCAGTATATGACATAACTTCTCATTTTTCCCCTCCCCCTACCCACCCTACAACCCCCTGCCCCTATATATACAAGCTTTGTTTCCTTTTTTACCATCAATTTTTTTATTTCTTCTTTTTTATAGCATGCGGACTAAAATCAAATTCAAAGGGTACACTTTTCAAAGGCAGATCTTTACCAAAATCAGGTAAAGTAGCTCCTCACCAATTTATTCAAACTTTAGTTTTTGTTTTGTTTTGTTTTTGAGATAGGATCTCGTTTTGTAGTTCAGGCTGGGCCTGACCTCACTATGTAGCTCAGGCAAGCCTCGAATTCAGCAATCATCCTGCCTCTACCTCCCCAGTGCTGGGATTACACAGGTGTGAGCTACCACACCCAGCATTGTGGTATGTGGTACTGATTGCTGGTTGAGGTATTGTTGTATGTGATTGATTACCAGGGACCTTGCGCTTGCTAGGAAGGTGCCATAATCACTGAGCTAAATCTCCAGCCCTCAACCTTTAGTTTTATGTCTACAATTGCTTAATTAAATGCTGGTGACATATGTGGGTTGTGAAAATTTACTTCATGACCCAAGGGATGCAATTCACACATTTTTATATGTGACATGTCCAACCTTCAAACACATCTTTACTATACCCATGCCTTTTATTGGCTATCAGAGTCAATGATAAAATTTTAAACCCTGAAAATAATACTCTCTAAGGAATGATCTTCAGATAGTGAGCAATGATCCTTTGTAGCTTTACATTTTATTACAGGTTAAAAATTTTAGGACTAAAGAAAAATCCTCTCTTAAGAGGGTTAGATAGTGATATCCCTGACGGGAGAGGTAGCATTATTTTTTCTTACTTATTGCTAGAGAAATTCTAAAAAGCCAAATGGTGGATGGTCTTTGAAGAAGCTATTTCAACCAGATCTGTATGTACACCCTGCTGTCCACAGTGGGTCTTCATCAGAAAGACGTCATTATACTGAGTATTCTCTGACGGGGCAGAAAGGAAACAAAGGGTCTTCACTGGCCCCAGTCTGGTTGGAATCCCTCCAAGTTGGCTCCATGGGGTGGGCAGAGGGAGGGAAAGGTTCCTGACTTTGAATCCACACAGAAATTATCTTTCAGTAAAAGTTTCAAGACTGGCTTGGGGTCCCCAGACTTATGCCAGTAGGGAACTGTGGACCAGTGTGGAGGACTGTGGCGAGGAGTCTTTCCAGAGCCCAGAACTGTGTATCTAAAGCAACCGGCCTAGAAGTTGTCACTCTGGCCTGAGGCAATCTGGAGATGTCTCACTGAAGCTTTAGCTGGGTGAGCAGTTCGGGACTAAGATGTCTAAGACTCCAAGGTGGCTCCCTGTTCACAGTATGCCGGGTGGGCTACGGCGTGAGGAGACCAGGGCTTAGTTAAGGGGGAAGCGAGAGCAAGAGTTGGCAGCTGGGAACCGTCAGCGTTACCAGGCCTTCCACCGGCTCCAGCAAATGGAGCCTCTCAGGGTTTCTTGGTCCTTTGATGCTGACACCACTGGACTTTGTGAAGCCACCTGGGACCCTGTCAAAAGAAGGAGGCCTGCAGGATTCAGCAGACTGACAGTTTGCATTCTCTGAGGTTTCCAGGTGTGGCACAGGCTGGCGCACTCCGAGGAGGGAGATGCAGAGCCTCAAGAAAAAAGAGGATGGTGTCGCTCTACCCCATTTTCCTGGTAAGAACAGCAAGTAGACACAATCACTGAGGTGTTTGAGTCCTGCACTGAAATTCTAACCATGCCAGATTTGTTCTTTCTCAATCTTCCACTCTACAATCCTTACTTTATCCTATGTGACTGGTGTTGCCTTCCGCAGTGAAAATTCCTATCCCACTATGAGAAAGTATTTACACCTGATCTCTCTGTATCAAAGCCTAAGGCTAAATCCTAAATGAGCTGATTTTCACAATGCTTCACAGGGTAGTGGAATGTACAAAGCGTGAGACATAATCAGCTCTGCTCAGAAAAAATGAAATGTACATGGGAATAGTGTTTCTGGAGACTTGAAAACAAAGAAGCGAACCAACAAACCCCAAATCAGGGAATTTTGTTTACTCTCAGACACTGCAGACCAAGGAAAGGTATCAATCTCCCAACTTCCTTTTCACAGGGTTTAACAGCTGGGAAATAAAGAAGGTCAGAGAGGAGAACAGTAAAGGTTTTACTACCCCAAACACAGGGCTCCTTGTTAACAAGACAGCCCAGCCTATGCCTGGGCCAAGGAGGCCTGCAACTTCGGTCACTCCCCCACCTTCTGGGGACCCAGCGGAAAGGTGGTCCGGATGTGAGTGAGAAAGCCGGAACCTGAACACAAACTTGGGCAGGGCCAGTCACACCTGGCTCTGCCTGCTCTGCAACCCCCAAGAGAACAGAAGCCCAAGGGGCCAAAGAGCCAGAAGGCTGGCCCTGTGGAGTGACTGGCACTCCGGTCAGTCCCTGTGAAGCTGCCTCAAGTAGCTGCCTCAAGTACTTGAGGCAGGAAAACCTCCCACTGAGAGGTAAGCCATTCCTCTCACAGGCTGGAAGCAACGCAGGGGGATCAGTAAACTGGGACTGGGTTTGGGGGTAGTTCTCTGCTCCCTATTTGTAATTACGAGCAGCATGGTGTGAGCTGTGAATGTTCTCCCTGGTGCAGTCAACCAACACAGCCCTGTTGAAGCTATATGAGTTCTTTACATTTTTTACTTTTATCATCTCCAATCGGTTCACAAGAGCTCTATTCCCCCAAAAATACTGCATTTTAATCTAGTCTCCTGCTAACACACACATGACAAATGCCACCTACAAGGTAAAGCCCTGAGTTCCAGCTTGGGATTCAAAGCTCAGCACTGGCCAGATCCCAGGTCTACATCTTCAGTCTGAGACTCTGTACCAACACTTTCTCCTCCAGAGAATGAGATTTGGTGCCTCACTGTTCCACAAGTGTCACTGTGGCCCATGATGCTATCCCCACCGCTAATCCTTCATGGCCCAAGTCAACTGGACTTCCCCACTCATTTGGAGCTCTCTGGGATGTTCCTCAGCAGCTGTTGTGCTCCTCCTGGCGTACCCACCAGTTGATGGACACATGTTGAGCGTGTGCTGGACACTGGCTGGGCATCAGCGAATTAGTAGCACAGCCTCACCACTAAAGAAGGCAGGCACAAATAACCCCAGATGCACACAGTGGTCTGGCAGTACTGATGACAAGAGGAAGGTGTGGTCATGCTGGAGGGAAAGGTTTAATTGTGGGTGGGTTAGGGAAGAGAGAAAAGCAAAGGTGGTTTTCAGCTGAATCATGATACATGAGTGAGAGATTATGAGAAAAAAAAAAAAGCAAAAAAGAGACAAAGGGAAAATTTAAATCCACAACATTTGAAAACTCTAAATGAAATGATTTCTGATCTCTAGAGCTTGTCACTTAAGTAAGAAAATTCTCTGTGCTGACAAAAGGAGACATTTCCTCCCAATTTGCATTGTATGGTGGGGCCGGAGATGACACAAACATGGTAAATTCCACATACTGAGCCTCTGTAGCTCCCCAAGTAACCTGGCAGCGAGTCCACGGTGTCTGTGTACTCCAGGGCCAGGACGCACCACAGTGCACTCAACAGCCCTGGGGACCCCAAAAACAAGGAACCTGACAGTTATTTGTCCTCCTTCTGGTTCAGGTGCCAAATGCTTCTTCTGAAGAAGGCAAAGGCCAGTTCCAGAGAATAGGCCCCAAGACCCAGAGATCAGGCTCTGGTCTGGCCCTATTCTCTCAGAAACAATTTCCAAAGGGACCTACCAGGATACTATTTTACATTTATATGTCTTGCATGCTTGGTGACATTAAGACCTAAAGTTTACTTGCAGGGTGTTTTTCCTTATTCCTCTCTTGTCAGGATGATCCTTCTGTCAAAATTCAGCATTAAACTAGAGATTTACACATGGTTTTCAGTAGTTCTTCTAACACCCCATCTTGCCAATAAGCAAGTACATGCTTTTACAAAGTTCACTCTTTTTAAAGCAATGAACAAATTCAGACTGGAACCTTTAATTTTTTAACTTGGTATAAGTTACCTCCCTGCCTGTCTCTCCTTGATAATTCTGGCTTATTAGTACTTTGACAAACCACATTGAGTAACATTTCCTGTAAGATCTGGAATGTAGCCCTTTAGTGCAAAATGAGACCCTGAAGAAATAAGCACGCAGAACATCAACTCACCCCACCATCCAGGGCTGGCCAGGCACCTGTCTGCCCGCCTGACAAGAGCTTGCCTGTCTACCGCTCTGAGCCAGGGCTCCATCACTGGAGGTAGGAAGGATCCTGGGGAAACCTGGACAGGGCTTTCTAGGCTGCACAGATCCTTCAAAACTCAAGAGATACAGTCTGTGTGATAAGCTTTCCACTTAAAAAGACCAGGTCCACACATTCTGCCCAGTCAGTGAGCAAGGCTAATACACGGACATAAACCAAAAGCTGGAGGGTATCTGGGAAGCATACTGCTCAGTAGAAGGGAAAAACACACAGTTCATGATGCCTTGTGGCAGTGTTTTGTTTTTTTTTTAACACAGCTCTTTAGAGTTATAGGTAATGATATCACATGTTAGCGACTCACTAACAATTTAACACCAAGGAACCGTACAGTGTCCCTGCATACACTGCACATGATGGAAAAGGCCTACACCAAGTACTCTTTATCAGCACCACTTCTACACACATGAAGCACATGACTACCTTTTAAACACTATTCTTCACTTCTAATTGCAACAGGCTTCACTGTTTTTAACTTAAGACAGAATACTTTATAAATTATTTGACTAAAGACTTATTATTCTAAAAGAGTAAAACAGATTGGCTTCCTTTCATTTTATTATTATATGTAATGACCCATGAGAATGTAAAATTTGTATTAAAATTACTCTTAGCTTATCAAACATTGAATGCTTTAAAATTCAAATACCTCAGAGGGAATTAACATAAATTCTCAGGTATTTATTTCATTTACTTATGTCTACTAGGCAAATAAATGTGACAACTCAAAAAACAACTCCAAAGCCTTATGAAAAGAATTTGCAAGCCTGATCTTTGCGTATCCTTTCCTCTTTTGATTATTTGGGAGAAAAAGCCTGCTGTTTTTGACTTTCTATCTCCAGGATGGTCACATTGCTATGTGTCCTATCTGATGTCAACAGTATGAGATTCCAAAACATATTCTGGGCCAAACTCGCTGCTGAGTGGTGGGAGAAGGAGGAGATAGGAAAAATGTGCTGCAGATGGTACGGCAAGGAGCGCATGCTGATGTGCAAGAGGCCCAAGGGAGAGCCACAGCCGGGAGCTGGGGACCTCTGTTTTGAACATTTCTGTGTCTAAAATACTCTGCAACTTTGAGCAACTGGCTGAGCCTCTCTGAACCCCAGTCTCTTCATATTTTCTGGAATGTGCAGGACACAGTGAGAGAATGTGTGCAAAATGCCTCCCTATGATTTGAGCACACACTAGCTTTTCATGTTAGCCACAGTTACAGATAGTAAAATTGCTCTGTAAGAACGTTTTGGTGGTCATTTGCTTACCTCAAGTCACCGGTCAGGCAGGAAGGCCAATCGTTCCAGTCTCTATAACTCCATGTAGTGATTAACCACCCAGGATTTCAAATCCAGGTCAAGATCAAATTCTGATTGACAAATTGGAAAATCATCCAGGTTTCTGCTGATTTCACTCAAAGAATGTTTCTTCCTAAGATCTCCATAGGTAAAGGAGAATATACCCAAAATCTCTAAAAATTCTCAAAGCTCTCAATCCCAGAGCAAACTAAGAAAACAATAGACACAATAGATAAATGTATTTGTTTGTAATTAAAAATAATTCAAGACAGCTTCCTAGCCTTCCCAGTTCTGCTGTCCAATTCAGACAACATGGACAAAATGCTAAAAGGACACAAACTCAGCTGGACACATATCAGGTAATTTTTTTAGTGTTTGCAAATCTTTTATAAGTACCTGGCATACTCTCTAGGCTTGAGGACAGCTCCGGAAGGCTTTAGTATTATAGTTTTAGCATGTCTATCAATCTGTCCTAACCTGTACAGGATGTTTAGAGAAGCAAAGAACAGATTTGCCTACTGCCTCTAGGGCTAAGATTTCCAGCCAGAGATGTGGCTCTTGTAAAGTGAAATGGTCTTAGAGTGTGTAGGAGGAGAAAAGGGGGAAGGAGAAAGAGGAAGACAGAAGGACTGGAAAGAAGGGTCATGGAAAAACTAAAGAGAACAGAGAGGTAGTGCATGAGTGAAAGGAAACAGGACAATTGTTTAACCAACCCTCTCTGATGTGGGTGTGACACCCTAAAACTTAGAGAAGAGAGGACCTGGTGTTTGATATTTCCTGGTGTTCTAGTTCAGTCAAGTCAACAACTAACCACCAACCTATTTCACTGAACAATGATCCCTCATTCCATATCCTGCTATTTTATGTTTACATGATGGTGATGCAAAGCCCTTCGGAAGTTATATGCATAAATTCCTCCTCTTTTCTCATAAGATCCCTTATGCATTGGGCTGTGACTTAAATGTTTAAGGCCTAATATATTCGTGACACTCACTTTTTCCTTCACTATTCTCCCTTCTATCGTTCTGTTCTCCATTCACATTTATTATTCTGTATCATCACCCTGGCCAGTTTCATTCCCAGCTCAACAGCGACTACTACTAGCTCCTTGCTCTCTGACATGATATTGTGTGGCCAAAGCAATCCCCATTACCTGTAAATTGTTTTTTGTCCTGCTGCAAACTTACACTCCATGTACTGTCTTTTTCATAGTAACTTCCATCCCTTCATTAAATATCTAAAGGTAAGGTAACCTCCTTTAGCTGTTATGGGGCATTTTTTCTTGCTGGACTCTAATAATGACTAACATTTTCTATACTTCAAACCTGCCTATGCTGATGGCTACATATTTCTGTTTCTACAGGAGCTAACTGGAAAAAACACACAGCTTTGCATATTTAAGACACAAATTTATATTCAAAGTTTAGTTACAACAATAACTTACTCAGCATTCCAACCTGTCATAAACTCCTTGGGTCACCATGCATGTAAAATAATATTTCAGCAACCACAAGTAGCAAAGGAACATTTTGCTGAGCCACTCATTAAAGAAGCCCAGGATACTACAGAAGTGTGCAGTGTGGCCACTTGAATGGGCTGCCTCTAATTCTAGACTCCAAAGGATCCACAAACAGAGTATCTGGAGTCCAAAGGCCTAATGTACCAGTTCCTGTTGCATTCTAGATAATTTGACTGCAGAACTTCTCATTCAGTGAAATCCACTTAGTATCTTGCTGCTATATTTACCCAGCACCAAGCTGAAAGGAACTTAAAATAGACAACAGAAGGAAAATACAGATTATCCTTATAGATAGCGGTGATTCTGCTTTGCCTTGAGCACCACTATTAAGGCATTATAAGTCTAAACTTACAGTGATTGAAACTGCCTCCATAAAACTATTGATTTTATTAAATTTTATTTTCTTCCAGTCTTTGGACTACGCATATTTGGGATATTTTATATCAGTGTTGTCTAAAAGAACTTTCTTGGATGATAAAAAATGAGTTCTGTACTCTGTCTTCTAATTCAGATGTCACTAGAGCTCTTTAATATTTAAAATATGGCTAATGGAACTCAAGAAATGATATTTAAATTTTATTTAATTCCAACTAATTAAAATTTCTCATAAGGTGTGTAACTACTATGTTCTGACTATTTTAAAGGCCTGTGACTTCTATATAAAATTTTATATCTTGTATTTTGTTCTCAATATTATATTCTAAGCACTTTTCAGACATAGAAATATTTGAACTGCCTTATAAAATCATAGTAAGCCTAAGGGTATCACTGTAAAATATTTAGGAGAGCACTATCATAAATAGTGCTATAATTTATAGGTTTGTATACAGATTATTGTTATGGAAGTAGGTAGTATTGAGGATTGAGCCAAGGATCTTCACAATGAGCTATATCTCCAGACTTTTTTTTTTTTTTTTTTGCTTTTTGAGACAGGATCTCGCTTTGTAGTTCAGGCTGGCCCTGAGCTCACTATGGTGCCCAGGCAAGCCGCCGCGATCTCAGCAATCCTCCTGTCTCTGCCTCCTGAGTGTTGGGATGACAGGCGTGAACCACCACATCTGGCATTGTGGTATGTGGCATTGATTGTTGGTGGGCGTGTCTCCATGCCCAGCATTATATGTGGTTACCGGGGATCGAACTCAGGACCTTGCGCTTGCGAGGCAGGCGCTGGAACCACTGAGCTAACCCTCCGGCCCCTCTCCAGACTTTTATATCACTAAGTTACCTAGGCTAAGCTTGAACTTTGATCCTTCTGCCTCAGCCTCCTAGAGTGCTAGGATTACAGAAATGTGCTACCATGCCCAGCTCACACAGATTCTCATGACTAAAATTTTGTATATATTAGCATATCAAAACATTTTCAAAATGTTAAGGCTCTTTATTACATACTACTCATAACTTTCTATAAGGGACAAATTTACATACCCTGTGATGATTCAGGAATTTGTTCATTTTATTATTGCCTTTCAAGTGGGAACTCTTCCTTTTCAAAACCTTTTTCTTATCAAATTACATGACACAAGGTAAGACAAAAAGGATGAGCTCATTATGTAGGTTTTAATTCCTTTAAGCAGCAATCAGCTTGGCCACTTCTAATAGAATTACTGACCTGTATTATTTTGTTTTTGTAAATTGCTCAGTTCTTCTATTAAAACTGCTTGTTTTGTGCTGTTTTTACAGGATGTGCATGTGTTTTAATATGCTGAAATCATTAACCTAATCATTTCAATTTTCCTCACTAGCTTGTCATTTTTATTTGAGGTGTTTCAAAGGAGTTATCTGGATAATATTTAAAATAAGATTAAAATTGCTTCAAAATTTCTAGATTAGGCCTTTCTTCACTTGATCTTAGCCAAAAGGCCGAGAAGTGATTGGATTAGGCCTTTCTTAATACTTGGTATAGTCCCACTTCATTATAAAAATTGAATTTTAGTTTTTTAATTTAGTTTTCTAATTTTTTACCTAAAGCCAGCTCAGTTTCCTATACTCTCTAGCCTGGGTAATGTAAGTCACAGCTCAAGCTAAAAAAGCATTTGTAAATTGTCCTGGCTGAACTGGAGGCTTAGCAAGGAGCAGGGATTTGGGTTCCTCTGTTTCATGTGTTCACTTTCTGGTTATAGTTGTTGAATAGCTTTTTGGCCAAACTGCTGGAGACTTTGGATAAAGAGAAACAGAAACAGGCTTTCAGGATGTGGAGGAAGGGGAGGGACTATTACAGCTGAGCTAGAAAATTTGAATAGCCTGAAAAGGATCCAGGAAGGCTTTATCTATCTACACAGACCAACACATAAACAGCACATCAGACTGAATCTGAACAAATACCTGATACTTTACTCCAGGACAGAGTAAGGATGAGATGAAATAACCTTACAAATGCAGTAAAGTATTTCCTTTATTGCCTGAAAATAATTTTACAGATTGGTCAGGGTAACCCAGAAACACACGCTGGCTGATTCTTTAGCCAAAATGATAGAGTGAATTCAGTAGGATAAGAATTGGGTTTGTCTGGTGTCTGAAGAGCTAAGCTCCCTAATTTATAGGACAGTTCTGAGCCCTGGTTTAGCTGGGTAATTTTGCGTGTGAGGTGTCCATGATTGGAACAGAGTGAAGTTCTTTTCATTTACTCTTGGCTTCTCTTTCCCTTCCTTCTACCTTCCAAAATCTCAGGTATCTGGCTAGAAGTCCCATTAAAAAGAAACAGACAACAGATACACATGGACAAATGAGACAGGGAAGCAGAGTAAGTTTGGCATTTAGAAACACAAGCAAGTAGATACATTGATTAAATGACAAGGAAATGAAAAGGAAAAGAGGAATAAGTTAGCTTAAAAGTTTTCTCAGTAATACATATAATATTCGAATATAAATCCTTGCCAGGTGTGGTGGTGCACACCTATAATCCCAGCACTCAGGAGGTTGAGGGAGGAAGGCTGCCGCTAGTTCAAGGCCAGGCTGGGTGGTCAGTACAAGGACAGCCTGAACTGCATAATGAGGCCCTGTCTCAAAAAACACAAACCAAACCAAACAAAATGTCCACTGAAGTGAGACTGTTACAGTTCTAAGTAATTGTGTTTTCATATATCTTTTTTTCTTTTAGTATTCTCACATTCAGTAAAAATAAAAAGTTAGGTTTTTTTTAGCTATAGGAAGCTATTTACACATATTTTAATAATAACTGTTTAATACAAATATATAGGTGCTATTACTTGAAGCATTTTAGCATAAGATTGGTAAGCTCTTCTGTAAAGGGCTAGGAAATATTCCAGCCTCCACAAGCCATATCCTCTGTCATAGCTACTTACTGGTATTGCAGGAGGAAATTATCAATAGACAATCCATAAATGAGTGCGGGAGACTAAGAAAACTTTGTTTTGGATGCTGAAATTTGACTTTGGTATGCCATGAAGTATTATTCTTTGATTTTTCTCCAATAATTTAAAATTTATTCTCATATGTAAAAACCAGTCTTTATATAAACTGCATCATTATAGATACTGGGTTAAATGTCACCTGTAGGCTCCAGTTTGCTGGCCATTGGTGTATATGCAATAACACTGAATTTCTCAATGGCCCTGACACTTCTTTCTTAGGTGAGGAAGCTAATATAAAGTAGGTTAAGTGATATGCCTAGTAGGCAGTTAGATATTACCACAACTACTGTGTTGGAATCTTTGGCTACATTACAATTTTATGTATGCATTTAAGAATTTGAATGTATTTACTAACAATTCAGGTGTAGGGAATACATTAAAAGTAAGACAAAGCACACATATATGGAAATAGCCAAAATAACTCCCCTCTTATAAATCTGTCATAATTTGAGCATTTTCCTTTACTTGTCTTTTTTCATAATTCTTAGAATTTCTGAAATTATTTTCCTTTTTTTAATTGTTAGGCAAAAAATCTATTTTCTTTTTTCCCATAGCATAGAACAAACATAAGAAAGAGAACTAATGTTTTAATTTATCTGCTTAATTTCTAGCGAGGGCAGTATGCACTTTTATTTATCCAGATGTTGCCCATATGTAAAAGTGCCTTTCCAGATATCCTCATAACATGTTTCTGGCACTGTAAGCTGACACAAATACTGTGAACTAGTCTTCATGAAGGTGAAGACACACTGTTCTGCTACTTTAAGTAGTTTAAAAGTAATCCTACTAACATACTTCATTGAGAGAGATGAGTAATCATTTGAGTTTGGATTTGTCCCTGCCTTTCTTCCCTACTTCTCGAGATGACTGGTTCACACAGTGAAGCATGGGCAGGGAAAACATACATGAAAACTCCAACCACTCAGCTTCGGTATATGTATCTAGTAAAAGGGGTGCATATGGAATTAGGGTACAAACTGTTGGCTAAAGTTCTGCCCCATGTATTATCTGCATGCTTCAGTGATTTATTTGACTTTGTATTGTTGCCATTGCTAGTGTGGTTATTTTGACAGAGCACACTTAAGAGAGCCAGTCCTGGCACCTTTAAATGCAATGTTTACTGACTGTTTAAAAAATCAGTGTCCTCACCTTGATTCATTGTTAGGTTCAACAAATTCACTCAAGAATGTGGGCGGACTCAGAAAACAAAAACCTCTGGAAATAATAAAGGACCCAATAATACCTTACATTAATTTGCTTTGAGAAACAGTAGGCCTCTTTTTTTCCTTCTTAAAAACTTTGGAATTCCAACTTCCAAGGGTCTCTTGGAGCCTTACTCAGAAAGGACAGACCAAACTAAACTAAACCAACTAAGAAGGAAGGTAACAGAGGAGCCGGAAACTAAAAATGCGGTCTAGATGCAGTCTAGGAAAGAAGTCAAGAGCCGGCCAACTGCCAGGAGATGGTGAAGTGTGTGACCTGTGGGAGAACAACCTGTCCTGACCCGAAGCGGAAGGCAAAGCCTCCAGAACGGTGCTCCCAACTAAAGAAAAGAAAAAGAAACAGGCACATTATCTGGTATCTTGATGGTGTTTTGAAATATTTCACCAATTTGGTGGTGAAATGGAAAAACATCAGTTAGAGATCCACTACAAAATCAAAACAAACAGAAAAAACAAAACAAAACAAAAACAAAGAAAATAAAAACTCATGACAATTAACTCCAGTAGGGGAAAAACTGACTTAAAAAATGAATAAAATTAAAATTTACTTTTTTGCTTATCAACAAACAACATTTAAGTCATCATAGAAAATAAACTATTAGAGAGAAACTATGATTTAAATATGCTAAGAGGATGACAGGAAAAGAAACTTCAATAGTATTGCTAAGACAGTACAATTTTTAGACCACCCTAAAAGGTCCATACACTTGAAAAATCAAGAATTAACAGTGTACATGAAACATTTTGAGATTATGATGGATCAAAGGAACAGTTTGGACAGAGTTCTTTGGTGCTAACCAGGGTAGTGGGACTGGTGGTCAGAACTGGGAAAGAATGGAGAGTAAGAAGTGTTGTTTTTAAATTATATATCTACTAATTATTTGATTTTGCCTGCCACTATTTGTTTAAAAAAACCAAATTAACTTGAAAAAAGATATTGGCTCATGTGCAAACAATAAAGTTCTCAGAAGATACATACAAAAGTACTGGCAGTAGTTACCTGTCTAGGAGGAGGTAGAGTGAGAATATGTAAGAGCTTCTACTCTCTTTGGTATATTTAATAATGAGCATGTACAGTATTACCTGAGTTATTCAAATGACAAACTAACAGTAATATAAAATCAAAATGCAAGCTCAGCATAGCAGGACACACCTGTAATTCCAGCACCCTATAGACTAACACAGGAAGACAGCAAGTGGGCCTTATTCTGGCAAAATAAAAAAATGTTAGAGCTAGACGTCAGCTGAGAGCAAAGTCCCTGGGGTCAATCCCTAGTAACCTGCAAGGAAGGAGACAAGGAAGGAGAAGGGGAAGGAGAGGCAGACAGAGATACAGGCAGACAGACAGACCAAACCAGACACTGAAGCAAAACTGGTGTGCTCATTGCTGGAAGTGACTCATGGTACACAGTTGATACACATCATGATGAAAACCAGAGCCTTTAATTCCTACTTTACTCCTGGATACTCTGTTAAGGAGAAGAATTTTCTTACTGAAAAAGGAAAAGAGATGTTAGAAAATAAGACTAATAAGGAGATTTTGAGAGGGCATACTGGTTGGTCTAAATGTCACCAGGTCTCTTGCTAGATTTAACATTTTAAGCAATAGAGCAACCTGGTTTTTATAGTTATTACCAGTTTCAAGGAAGGTCTAGAGATCCACAGTTGTTTTTTTTTTTGAGACAGGGTCTCACTTTGTAGTTCAAGCTGGCCCTGAGCTCACTATGTAGCCTAGGCAACCATCAAACTCAGCAATCCTCCTGCCTCTGCCTCCTGAGTGCTGGGATTACAGGCTTGAGCCACCATGCCTGGCACTGTGCTGTGTGCTACTGATTGCTGCTGAGCATGTATCACCATGCCCAGTAATGTTGTATGTGGTTACTGGGGATTGAACCAGGTTCCTTGTGCTTGCTAGGCAGGCACTGGAACCACTGAGCTAAATCTCCAGCCCTGAGACCCAGTTTTAATGAGAAGCAAGTATAGAATGAAATGAGGCATGGAAGGAGTGTGACTGTGCTGTAACACGAAGGCTCTAGGAAGCTATCCACAGCATCTGGTGCACACAGGGGAGGCATGTGGGAAGGAACTATAGACAAACTTCTCTAACTCTAGGAAGCTGTCATAGCTCATCATTCTACATTTCTTGAACATCTCTGTTCTAAGTGGTTTGTTTAACATGACTCTGTGAAATAAAGGCTTAACTTTGAATTTCTAGCACTACAAAGTTCATGATTCTATGAGCCACATTCAATGATGCCACAAAGGGTGAAGAATTTTTTACAGCATTATCATTCAAGATATATATATACAACGTGTTTAAGATGCTAGGGAAAGTCCCTCGTGCTTATCTCTAATAGAACCACACAGAGCAAGGGTCGATCAAAAGAGCTTAGTTCTTTCTCAGCCTGGTCCTAGGTCACTTCTTGGAAGTCCTACTACCTTTCTGGACTCCAGTTTCTTAATCCAGAGGCCCATGCAGCTAACATTTTAAAATGAAATAAAATCTAGTGAAAGGCACACCAACCGAATGAATATTTTCAGCTATTATTTTCAAATGGATTACTTCAATATTCGAATTTTCATTTAAAGCTACATCTCACTGCATTTCAAGTAGTATCTTTTTTAAAACCTGTCATTTCCAGCCATTAAAAAATCAAAATCCAAGCAATCAAAAGTATAGTTAAGCTATGCTCTCCTAAAATCAGCCTAAAATCAGCCTAGAAAGATCAAGGGACTCACCAGTGTTTGGGAAACAGAAGTAGCTGTGCCTACCACAGCACTTTTACCTCTCTGGTTTTCCCAATTAACATTTAAGGATAAGAGTGAAACCTCACAGAGCTTGATGCCTTAAATGTGCACAATATCTATGTTAGTCACCAACTGCCTCCTACTAAAACTATCCAGGGGGACAGGAATGGGTCAGTTTCGTACAGCAGCCTACTTGAATGGCTCAGTGGTAAAAACTGCAATGGTTGGAGTCAGGTATCTATGAAACTCCAAGTAATAGGAAAAGTTACTGAAAACTTCTTTAGCCAAATTTCTATCCCTCTCTGGTTTTTAAGAGAAAACATCAGCCACTCTTGTCTAAAATAATATGGAAATCAGTGACATAGTATGTAGATGATAGTAAGTTACACAGCAAATATAAATGGCACCCCCCACCCAGGACTGAGGACTGAATTGATGGCCTAACCACTGAACTGCATCCCCAGTATTTTATTTCTAAGGCACGGATGTCTCACTAAGTTGCTGTGTCTGGGCTTGAATTTGTGATCCTCCTGTCTCTTCCCATAGTGGGATAATAAGTGGAGGCTGCTCATCCTATGACAAATGTGTATTAGGGAGTAGAGGGCTGCTCCTGTGGGACTCGAGCAAGTCACGTGGTTCTGGCACCTGTTAATACTGACTAAATGCCACCAGCATAAAGTTGAACACAGTGATAGAATGATTCCTCGGGCCAGGTCAGGGACAGGCAGAGGGGGAAAGCCTTAGGGCAAGGCACGTTTCTTGCTTGGATCTTGGTTTCTGACAGGTGTGGAGTGGGAGACTGTATTCAACACTCTAGCTCCAAGTGCTGGCTCTGGACCCATCACCACTTGCCAGATTATCAGTATTTAGGAAGGACATGGGTCTTCACACCATACTGTCTCCAAAATTTTCCAAGGTTCTGACATTCTGTCAAGGTCCCTCTCCCGCCTGAAACTTACTCAGAACTCCCACTGGTACCAGTTTCTTGCTGGGGAAGAGGCTGACTGTACAAAAGCAAGGAGACCTCCACAAAGGGAGGGACTGGATATTTCACCCCAAGGTCACCTTGTTGTAAACTCCCTTAACCAGGGCACAGAATACTTTTAAAGAAAGCAGACAGAGGCGTTAAATAAATTAATAGATCTTCTCATTCTTTTCTCATTGTTATGTCTCCCATGAGCATTTATGTACGGAAGTAAGTTTCTGGTGAGCACGGAGATACTTCATAAATAGTTATCTCTCAATATCCACAGGCACCTGGGTCTAGGGCTCCTCCCCACACGGAAATTCATGCATTTTACAGAAACACCAGTTTAACTGTTTCAGCTATACATAGTGAGTGACATAAACCAACAGCTGTTGGCCGGACAGACCTGTCCAAATCCCAGTGTCAGTGACTAAATGGTGGGTAGAGGGGGCTGAGACCTCACTCAAAACAATATTGCCTCCTTGTGGCTATCAAGAAAATCTGTACCTGAGACAACAGTCTTCCTTCTTAGTAATAAATTCACTTCCTGTAATTTCAAACTGATGGCTGTTGCCAGGACAACTAGGAAATGAGGCGGTAGCAGAGAGACCTCCACAGGCAACCAAGAACAAAACATAACAAAATAAAACCCTCATGAGGTCATGATGTGATGTCATACTTGTTTTAACAAGAACTCCAGAATAATGTCTTCATTGAGAGAAATATAAAAATGAATCTGAGAGAGCTGTGCAGAGACTGATCAGGAAAGCAGCGCACTGGAGAGCTTGCAGGAAACCTAGGCTATAAAGGAGTCCTGCACCATTACTGGTGCCCAAGGCTGCGGCCTGCTTGCTTCCACACAAACCAAGCCAGAGGCCAGTGAACTTACCCACAGATTGGGTAAGTAAAACATGGTGGAAGTAACGCAGTGAGTCAGCAATAAGGGAGCTGGGTACCACTGACTGGCGATTGGGCCTGCAGCTCTTCTAAGACCAGGGAGAGACCAGAAGGCCTTGGGACCTTCATTTCTTCTTGGGCCTAACTGGATATAACTGTTACATGGAGAAGAACCTTCAAAGACACCACCTTCCACTCTGTGGACACTGAATGAGTACAGCTCTAGTACTGGAACCTATAAGAGGCCTTCAGTTAGTTCCTCCACCCAGTCCACCACGTTGAAGAAATCACTCACTAGAAGAGTGAGGGAATCCTGTTGACTGCAGCCATTGAACTGAGAAATCTCAGGGGTCATTACCGATTCAAGGAGGACAACCCAGGAAGAAGCCACATCCTAAGGATCCCTAATATTAGGAAGAACAAGACTTGCAGCAAACGTTGCCCAGACTCCAGGCAAGGAATTAAACAAATAACATTAGCAATGACAAAGGAATAGAAATTAGAAAAACGCTCAAAAATCCAGACACAAAGATCAAAACCACAGGGAAATTCAGGGAAAAGGGAAATATAGCAAACTGAAACTCGAACACCAGGACTCTCTGAGATGTTAACAAAAACATATCTAGTAAACTGGAAATCAGAACTCATCTCTGAGATGAAAACAGAGATACTGTCTACGGTGAAAGACTTCATTAAAGAAGAGATCAGTGAGATGATAGCAAAAGCAATGGAACCTTTTAAACAGCTTCAAGCAGAGTTCCAGATGATGAAGAAGGAGAACAAAAGTATGTGAAGTAGGATGAATGAAACTGAGAACTGAATTTCAGACCTAGAGGACAGGATGGCAGCCAATGAGCAGGAAAGACATAATCTATGGAAAAGGGCAAGGGACCATGAGATCTATAGGACTCCAAAAGGCCATGACAAAAAAATATCTACACCTAGACATACTTATCAAAGTTCTAGATACATAACAAAAAAAAATGAAATACGGAAAGCAGTTAGAGAAAGGAAAAAATCACCTACAAAGAGAAGCCCATTAGGATCACAGCACTTTTCAGCACTAACACTCAATGCAAGTAGAGCTTGGGGTGAAGTGTTTCAAGCATTGCAGGAAAACAATATCCAACCTAGACTGCTGTATCCTGCAAAACTATCTTTTCAGAAGAGATGGGGAAATAAGATACTTTCATGATAGGGCTGGAGATTTAGCTCAGTAGTTCCAGTGCCTGCCTTGCAAGCACAAGGTCCTGAGGTCCCCAGTAACCACATACAATGCTGGGCGTGGGGACTCACTCCCACCAGCAATCAATACCACATACCACAGTGCCAGGAGTGGTGGCTCACGCCTGTCATCCCAGCACTCGGGAGGCAGGGACAGGAGGATTGCTGAGTTCGAGGCTTGCTTGGGCTACATAGTGAGCTCAGGGTCAGCCTGCACTACAAAGCGAGACCCTGTCTTAAAAAAAAAAAGATACTTCCATGACAAAGAACACCTGAAAAACTTCACAAATACGAAAACTGCACTCCAAAACATTCTAAAGAACATCTTGGAAAAAAAACACAGAAAATTCCAAACCCACAAGAGATCCAACAGAGTGAACTCACTGGGACAAACAAGAAACTGAATGGAAAAGAGGAAAAGTAAGGAAGAAAAGAGCCAAGAACAGGGAAACATGGCAGCTCTAAATCTGTCCATATCAGTCATAACCATTAATATGAATGGACTCAATGGACCAATTAAAAGACACAGACTAGCAGACTGGATCAAGAAACAAGATCCTACAATCTGCTGCATACAAGAAACACACCTAATTCAGATGGAAACCCACAGACTGAAAATAAAGGGATGGAAAACAATTCTCCATGCCCCAGGAAACTGCAGAAAAGCAGGAGTGGCTGTCTTGTTTGCAGATAAAAAGATTTCAAACCCAAAACTGATTAAGAGAGACAAAGAAGGTCACTATATTCTCATACAGGGAACAATCCAGAAGAAATAACATCATAAATATTTACGCACCAAGCTCTAATACACCCAACTATATAAAACAAACATTAATTGGATGTGAAAAGCCAGATAACCACTGATACAATAGTAATAGGGGACTTCAATACTCCACTGTCACAAATTGACAGATTGACTGGACAAAGAATCAATACAGAAATACTTGAGCTAAACCAAACTTTTGAACAAATGGACTTTATGATGCCTACAGAGTATTTCACCCTACAAAGTCAGAATATACATTCTCCTCAGCTGCTCATGGATCATTCCTCTTCTAAAAAACCTCTTTACCAGAGGATTCTTTCAGCTAACATAGCACTCATCAAATGGCAAAATATAAAATCAAAACACAAAAATCAATAGTGTTTCCGTATACCAATAAAAAATCCACCAAGAAAAGAATGAGAAATTTTTAATAAAGGCCCAACATCTACAATATATAAAAAGCTAAAGAAAATTAGACCCTCTAAACAAAAGACTCAATCAAAACATGGGCAACTAAACTGAATAGATACTCCTCAAAAGAAAAAGAAATTGGCTAGTAAGTACATGAAAAAAAGTTCAGTATCTCTGGCCATTTGGGAAATGCAAATCAAAACAACATTAGGATTCCACCTTCTTCTAGTAAGAATGTCTGTCAAAAAACAACAAATGCCAGTGACAAAGTAAGAAATTACTGGTGGGAATGTAAGCTAGTATAATGACTATGGAGATTAGTATGGAGATACCTCAAAAAACCTAAAATTAGAAATCCCAACTCATCTAGTTATATCTTTCCTGAATATCTTGATAAACATTATTTTCATATTACAGTGATACATGTATGTTAAACATGAAACTTACATTTACAGCAGCAAAAATCACAATAGATATACTTATGGAATATATCTTTATGATATAGTTAGATAAATGGAAGTATACTATACACATTACCTGTACTTTCCTTTTTCACTGTATAATATGCTTTGAGACTGTTCTGTATCAGCAAATGTAAATCTGGGTGATATTTTTTTTTGAGACAGGGTCTTGCTTTGTAGCTCAGGCTGGCTCTGAGCTCACTATGTAGCCCAGGCAAGCCTTGAAATCAGCAATCCTCCTATCTCTGCCTCCC
>PVIC010032319.1:0-20779 GCA_004025085.1 Thryonomys swinderianus
AGGGTCTCACTTTGTAGTTCTGGCTAGCTCTGAGCTCACTATGTAGCCCAGGCAAGCCTCGAACTCACCAATCCTCCTGCCTCTGCCTCCCGAGTGCTGGGATTACAGGCATTAGCCACCACGCCTGGCCTCTATCTGATTTTCTTAAAGCCTGATATCCACTTGACATCTCCACTTTCCTCATGTTTTGATTACTTGCTCCTCAGCTCGCTGTGCTTACTTTTTTTTTTTTTCTTTTTTTGAGACAGGGTCTCGCTTTGTAGTGTGCTTGGTTCTATCTAACCACTTGTATTTCTCAACTACCCCTAAACTGTTCCAATAAAATTGACTATGACTACCCAGTACTGCAAAATGCTAGTGAGCCTTTTCTTGTTCTTAAGTGACTTCTTGACTGTTTATTGTTCCTGGCACTGCAAGAACTGTCAGTGGATCTCTTGCTAACCTGGTTCTGCCAGTGACCCAAGAGTAGGAGTAACACGTTACATGATAGAACCAAGGTTGAAAAGTCCGTCTGTCACCTGAGAGTCTATATGAACTACCTACCTTACCTACTAGCAGAGTTTTAATAGGAATGTACCCCAAGTACAATATTTCTTCTAAAAGAAAGACCCTCAGATATAAGGGTGAGAGAAACTGTCGGGACCTTGGAGGCAAAGGGTTGAAAGAAAATTGAGAGAGAAAGCAGAGACCATTATGTCAGGAAGTAATGGAGTTGATAACCAACTTAACTTCCAAAAAATACAAGGTAAAACCTTGAAGTGCATGGAAAAGCAACATGTACTTATGTACATGTACACATATTATTCTTACCTAATCAAAAGAGAAATAACACATGTACTTATAGAACCTGTGAAAATCACCGGATGAGCAGGGGTGAGATCAAAAGCTGCACATTTCAACCACAAATCCAGTTGGGCAGTGGATAGGTCTCCTGCTGGAACCCCTTGTGTCACGTCCCTACATGATGTCTGCCTCTACCTCTGAACTCCAGGTTCAGAGAGCCCAGCCCGTTTTACTGTGATCAGCTCTATTGTTCAAAAACTTCTAATCAGACATAGTGGCACATGTCTAGAATCCCAGCACTCAAGAGGCTGAGGTAAGGAGGATCATTGCAAGTTAGAGGCCAATGTGGGCCACATAATGAGTTTAAGAGAAGTCTAAACAAAAGCAAATAAAAACCACCTCTTGCAAGTTCTACCTAACATGAATAATGGCAGTGTGTCTTACTGTAATTTTTTTCTTTAAACATTGACTGTATTTTGTATCACTGTATTTTGTATCTTTGTATATTGCTATACATACTGATTTTACAAAAATAGGCTCTACTACCTACTGAGCTGTAGTTTGTTTTTTCACTTAAAGATTAGACATATCCTCCCAGGTTGGTATCATTCTTGTGGCTGCATAACTATCCATTTTGTGGATGTCTCATAGTTGAGTTAGCCACTTCCTTATCATTGGACAGTTAAATAGTTGCCAAGTTTTGTTACTGCTGTTTTGCAAAAAATGCTGATAACTAACCACAGAGAAAAGGCAGAGATCCCAAAGTGGAAGAATAGCTTGCACAATGACTGGCCTGATCTCAGGGAAAAAAAGTCTTGAAACTCAAAGAAAGACTGGGAAATGTTCCAGATTGAAAGTGACTAAAGAGACATGACTCAAATGTGTAAAATGGCAAATTTTGAAAAGGCAAGAGGCATAACAACATAAATCAATGCTGAGATCTGAGAATGGTGGCATATTCCTGTAATCCCAGCACTCTGTGAGACTGAGGCAGGAGGATTGCAAGTTCATGCCTAGCCTAAGAAGCCTAGCAATTTAGCAAGATCCTGTCTAAAAACCAAAAAATACAAAAAGGGATTGGGGTGTAGCACAGTGTGAAAATCTGGGTTCACTTCCTAGTACCACAAAAAGTAAAATGCTCAGTTCTTAATTGGATACTGATTTGGGGAAACGTTTCCTTTTACTATGAAGGATATCTGTAGGGCTTTTTGCTAAACATACAGACTGAACCTTAGATGATGTTGTGTGAATGTTAACTTCCTGATTCTAGTCACTGCCCCATAGTTGTGTAAGATAATATCATTGGGCCAAGGATGGAGATCTGTGGTCAGAGTGCTTGCTGAGAATACATAAAGCCCTTTGTCTTGTCTCCAGCACTGCAAAAGAAAAAATTTAAAAAAAAGAATAGCCTTGTTTTTAGAAAACACCTACTAAAAGTGTTGAGGAATAAAGGCTATTTTGTAGGGCCAAACACTAAGGAACAAGAGTAAACCTGGGAAAGCCATCAGGATATTTAACTGAAGAATCACATATGGATCAGGGATGTTGCTCAGTAGCATCATAACTGCCTGGCAAGGGTAAGTCCTGAGTTCAACTCCTGGTACCAAAATAAAAAAAAAATTACATCTGGCTAAGTACAGTGGCGCACTCCTTTAACTCCTTTCATCTCAGCTACTGAAGAGGCTAAGGGTTTGTGTTGTTGTTCTTGTGTTTTGGTTTCTTTATTTCGAGTGTTTTACTTTGTTTTGAGGTGGGGTCTCCCTATGTACTTCAGGCTGACTTGGAACTGACTATTTGCCCAGGCTGGCCTTGAACCTGTGGTGATACTCCCACCTCAGCCTCCCAAGTGCTGTAATTATAGGCATATGGCACCATGCCTGGCTCAAGGAGGTTAAAGTAAGAGGATTGTGAGTTTGAGGTCCGCATGGGCAATCTAGCAAGATACTGTCTCCAGAAAACAAAACCAAGGGCCGGAGATTTAGCTCAAGTGGGATAGCACCTACCTTGGAAGCAAAAAGGGTTTGATCACCAGTACCACTAAAAAAAAAGGTAAAGAGGTGTGTAGAATGTAGCTCAGTGGTAGAGTGCCCCTGAGGTCAATCCCCAGTGAAACACGCGCGTGCGCACACACAAGCAAATGGAAGTAAGAGACCAAGGTGTCTTGTGGTCAGATGGGCTTAGAGAACTTCCTCCCATCCCGTTCCTCGGGGTGGTAGCCTACCTTTTCCACTGCAGTGTCCTCAATATAGAGGAGATGATCCTGAGCTGTCTCTGTTCATTTGGGTCTTATGTCTCCTTTGTGTCTCCTGCCCACATCTGTCTTAGACCTCCCTTCCATTTTGTTGAAGTAACATTTCTCTTTTCTTTGAGACACAAGCCCCAAACTCCTGGGCCCAAGTGATCTTCCTCCTCCGCCCTCCAGAGTAGCTGAGGCTGCAGTTGCGCACTCCTGGGCCGACTCCACAGCTTTTTCCTTGTAGGGTGCTTGTGTAATAAACGTCTACAAATATTGCTAACTGAGAAGTATTGTAAATAGTGCTTTCTCATCATGTGACTACTTCCTTAAATTCCTAGCAGAAAAATTCCCAAGTCAAAGTGCAGTTTTTAAAACTCATTGATTTAAAAAAAAGAAAAGAAAAACAAAAAACATCGATTCATATTACTAAATGCCCTGCAGAAAGTTTTTACAAGGAACGTGGATCTTAGTTTTTTGTTTTTTTTTTCTTTTTTTTTTTTTTTTTTAGACATGGTCTCACTTTATAGATCAGGCTGGCCCTGAGCTCACTATGTAGACCAGGCAAGCCTCAAACTCAGCAATCCTTCTGTCTCTGCCTCCCGAGTGCTGGGATGACAGGCGTGAGCCACCATGCCTGGCACTGTGGTATGTGGTATTGATTGCTGGTGGGCGTGAGTCACCACACCCAGCATTGTGTGGTTACCAGGGATTGAACTCAGGGCCATGCACTTGCGAGGCAGGCGCCGGAACCACTGAGCTAACCCTCCGGCCCCTGGGTCTTAGTTTTAACAGTTGTATGCTAATGTCCCATCCTGTTTCATATATACCCCTGCCTCCCACCCCACGCCTAATTATTTCTAATGCATATCCAGTCCCGAGTTTTGCTTTTGTTCCACAATATGGGTCATGAGATGAGGGCAGAGCAGTCCTCTAGAAGAGCTGTAAAGATGGTCTGCATCTAAGATGCTGTAATAGGATAAACAGACCTGTTGATCATACTCTGTGCTCTCAGCACAGAACACTTCTGTGACCATCTGTGTGGCAAGATCTACAGCCAACACCAGTGGGATGTTCTCTAACTGCAGATAGTAGCAGGCAGGGTAAGGGTCCAGTCCCACACCACTCCCCCGTGCCAGTTCCAGTGCCAACTGCACGTTTGCGTTGTAACTTGTATTTCTGACCAACCAGCTCTAAATGGGGGAGGGGCATCCCATAGTACTCTCTTCGGTTTCAATTAATTTGCTAAGACAGGTTCTTCCAAAAACTAAAACTAGAAATTCCATTCAACCTGGCTACTCGCCTTCTCAGTATCTTCCTGAAAAGTTAAAGTCATCATATTACAGTGACAGCTACACATCCATGTTTATAGCAGCTCAATCAAGATAGCTAAATCTTGGAAGTAGTCCATATGTCTAGAAAGAAAATGTGATATTTATGCACAGTGGAATAGCAGTCCATTTAAATTGTTTGTAGAAAACCGGACGGAACTTGAGACCGTAGTAAAACAAATCTGATGCAGAAGCTTACATATTGCACTATTGCTCCTCTATGAGAAACCTGAAGTATACATAAGTATAATAAAGGTAGTTAATAAGAAACAGGGAGAGAGCCAGAGATTTAGCTCAGTGGTTCTGCCGCCTGCCTAGCAAGCGCAAAGTGCCTGGATTGATCCCAATAACCGCATACAATGATATGATATTGGGCGTGGTGACTCACGCCCACCAGCAACCAGAACCACACCCCACAATGCTGGGCGTGGTGGCTCACGCCTGTGATCCCAGCACTCAGGAGGCAGAGGCAGGAGGATTGCTGAGTTGAGGCTTGCCTGGGATACATAGTGAGCTCAGGGCCAGCCTGAACTACAAAGCGAGACCCTGTCTAAAAAAAAAAAAAAAAAAGAAACAGGGAAATAGATCTTTTGCAAAAGGGAAAGAGACCAAGAGATGGAGGGTGGGGGGAGAGAGGAGAAGGAAATGGTATGAAAAAGAATTCAGATGTATTGTCTCCATGTACCAACTCCATATGATGAATAAAGTCATGTACTGAAAACATGTACTAATAAAAAGTTAAAAATTGCTAAGACGCTTCAAAAAATTCAAGGAACCATTTATGTTCACAGCTTATTATAAGGGCATTATGGATGCTGATACACAGCCAGATGGAAGAGACATATAGGGCAAGGTATGCGGAGGGCATGGAGCTTTCATGCCGCCTCTGCACACACTGTCTTCATGACGCCTCCACGTACCCAGAAGCTCATCAAACTGTACTGCTGAAGAATTTTTTTTTTTTTTTTTTTTTTTTTGCTTTTTGGAGACAGGGTCTTGCTTTGTAGTTCAGGCTGGCCCTGAGCTCACTATGGTGCCCAGGCAAGCCGCCGCGAACTCAGCAATCCTCCCGTCTCTGCCTCCCGAGTGCCGGGATCACAGGCGTGAGCCACCACACCCAGCATTATATGTGGTAACTGGGGATCGAACTCAGGTCCTTACGCTTGCGAGGCAGGCACCGGAACCACTGAGCTAACCCTCCGGCCCTGCTGAAGAATTTTTGCAGAGCTTGTTCTGCCCCTTGCCAGAGTTGGTGTGCAGGGCTGCAAGCTCCAACCCTCTAATCACTTGCTCTTTCTGGTGTCCGGTCCCATCCTGAGGTTAACTAGGGGCCCATGTAAAGTCACTGTGAACATAAACTCAGCTCTGACCAAAAAGGGCTTCTTACAGGGGTGGGCATATAGGTCAGTGGTAGAGCATTCACCTAATATGTGTCAGGCCCTAGATTTTATCCCCTGCCTGGGGGAGATGACAAGAAATCTTGATATAAAACCCTTAGCAGTGGCCCCATCTGCCACCACTTCCTGTTTTACTTTTCAGACTATTAACCCTAACCCAAGCCACAAATACTTCGTCTTGTAGATATAGCCTACCCAGTATATAGTACTGTCATGACATATTATTTCTATTGTTCTAATGCTGACCCACAATAGAAATTTAGCCAGGTGTGTTGGCCTATAATCTCAGCACTAAGGAGGCTGAAGCAGGAAGATTTCTGTGAGTTTAAGGCTAACCTGGGCTACATAGTGAGTTTGAGGTCACCCTGGACCACATGGTGAGACCCTTTCTCAAAAAAACAAAAAAAAGAAAAAAAGAAAAAGAGAAAGAAAGAGAAAGGGAAGGAAAGAAAGAAAGGCAGGGGGAAGTATTTAATCAGTTTAATCATTGGTGCCATCAGACAATCTCAGAATGGGAGAAGTTGTACCAAGTAACTGGCCAGTGCCCTTCAAAACTGTCAAGGTCATGACAGGCAAAAGACTGAGGTAAAGAACTCTTACAGAACAATGGAGACCAAGGATATTTCATAGAGAAACATATGTGGTCCTGGATTGGCTCTTAGTCCAGAAATACAGGACACAGGTCCACTGACCAGAGGAAGGGCTCATCACCTCTGAGTCGGAGGAAAGTGGAAAGAAGCAGGGTAGACACGGATGAAAGGAGTCAACGTGGTCCATGCTGAGCCCTCGATCTCCTCTGAACTCATTTGTTGAAGCTAGCTGCAGGATGCTGAGAGTGGAGCCTGAATGAGGAGCGTTGTTCCGAACTTTACCGAGGGGAATAAGAGAAGAAGGACTCAATGGACTATGAGGATTTTGAGGGCTCAGCTAAGATGGAAGACCGCACCTCTGTAGAAATACCACAGTCCATGGTTGAGGGATTTTCTCCTGCACATAGCAGCCTCATAGACAAAACAGACTGTGGAGTTAATCCAGAGTGTGGCTTAGACCTGTTGGCAGAGCAGAACTAGGGAGGCTCCAAAGGACTTCTGGGAGGGGAGAAAGACTCAGTGACAGAACTGGACAGTCGGGGAAGTCAGGAGGAGAGTAGTAGGCCCTAGAGTCGGAGGTTTTCATGAGTCCAAAGCACGGTTAAGGTGGCCGGAAAGAAGTGCACAGGAAGCAAGTTGCAGCCAGAGATTGGGATCCTGCACTTTAAGAGCTGCCTCCATGCACCGCCCTGGAAAGCATCTTACAGCACAGCCTTCTCCCAGTGCCTGAGGCCTACCTCCCAATTCTCCTGGGAGAGTCCTAGTTTATACCTCTTCCCAGTATTCTGCCCAACTTAGCATCTGATCCAGGTTTTTCATTTTCTCATGAAGTGTAAGTATTGATATAATAGTTGCACGAAAATCAGCCAAGATGGGTGCAGTGAACTGCAACTTGTAAATTCCAGTGTCTGCCTTGGTCTCATCTGCTAGCTTGAGAGATACACACACAGAGGACAAAGTCCACCCTTTAACACAGGATTAAACAGAAACAGCCATTGATAACCCTTTTCCCTTCTCCTGATCTTTTCCAAATACAACATAACAAGACCTGCCTCTCAAGGACAGCATGCAGAATGTTCACTGATAGCAGGACAAGGACACTCAAGACTGCAAAGGTTGGGAATAAGTGACTCATTCCAGTCCCAGCAGAGACAGAAAGACTGTCCATTGTGTCCCTTGCTGCTGCGCGAGCCAACTGTACACATGCCAAAGCCTGCAAGATGAAGGAAGCTGCTAGGCCACCAGCAAGTAGGCCAGTGGATGCAGGAATTCAATATATACATGCATGTAAACATATGTTCAGGAACCTCAGGTGGAGGGATCCTGCCATAGAACATGGAACTGGCAGTCTGAATGCCCTTATTCCAATGGTTAAATCAGTCATGACATGGTGCAAATCTCCAACCCCTCATTCAGTCGTACTTGGTGAAATTTGGCAGCCAACTCTGTGCACATAGGAGTTCATAAAGTGCATTCTTAATGAAAAATTAATCACCAAATTTGTTTCTCACAATCAATGAATGTGCAAAGTACATAAGACATTTGTGACATTTACCATCCATGTGAAGGGCACAGTGATGATGCTGCCCACGTGACAACCAGAAAACATAAATCTTCTGAGAAAGGTGAAAACAACATCTACTTCCAAAGCTTGAAGTTATTTTTAAAGAAGATTTAAGGAGATGCTGCTGCAAAGAGAATAATTACACATTGTTCTGAAAATCATTTTTTAGATCAAATGGCTTTCTCAAAAATTCACTTGCTCATTTCAAAGTTTCTTGCACATGACAAAAAATAAAGTAATACTGTAATACTTTTTTTTTCTTTTGAGACAGGGTCTCGCTTTGTAGTTCAGGCTGGTCCTGAGCTCACTATGTAGCCCAGGCAAGCCTGGAACTCAGCAATCCTCCTGTCTCTGCCTCCTGAATGCTGGGATGACAGGCGTGAGCCACCATGCCCGGCACTGTGGTATGCGGTATTGATTGTTGGTGGGCGTGAGTCTCCACACCAAGCATTGTATGTGGTTACCGGGATCGAACTCAGGACCTTGCGCTTGCGAGGCAGGCACTGGAACCACTGAGCTAAATCTCCGGCCCCAAAAAGTAATACTTTTAATGTGTAGTTCTATTAGCCAAACTGACAAATGAGTGATGCCACTCACACATTGATACCATTAGATGCTGCAGAGAAAGTCAGTTGTGTTAGTCAACGAGTGCTGCAGACGCAGAACCACCAGCATGTACACACACACACACACACACACACACACACACACACAGAGAGGGAGAGAGAGAGAGAGAGGGAGAGAGGGAGAGAGAATAATTGATTTTTAAAATTTGGCTTACACAGCTGTAGCTGGGTGAGTCTGCAGCTAAAAGGTGTAGCCAGGCAGACTGGAGACTGGGAAGAGTCGAAGCTCCAGGCCAAAGACAGTCTGCTGGTAGAATTTCTTCTAAATCAGGGAAGGTAAGTCTGTTCTATTAAAGCCATCAGCTGATGAGGCCCACCCACATTCTGGAGGGTAATCTGCTTTACTGGAAGTACACTGATTTAAATGTTAATCTCATCCAAAACACACCTTCACAGAAATATCTAGAATAATGTTTGACCAACTATGGAGGCACCAGTGGTCAGCTCAGCTGACACACAAAATTAATCATTACATAGGTTGGTTCCAGTAATAGTTCAATTTTCTACTCAGTTCATGGCATCAGTGCTACAGAAGTTTATTCTGATGAAATTAAAACCTCTGATACTGAGAAAGCTATTGTCAATTCAGTTTTAAAATTCAGCTTTTAGGGTAAGTATTTTTGTGATTTTTTTTTTCCTCAGGAGTACAAATTCTAGAGGAGCACAGAATCATGATAAAAACATGGTTCTTAATAGATCAAGATATCCAAAAGGAATTTGGTGTGGGAACATAATGAGGGGAAGGAATAAATATGATTTGGAAAAAAATAAAAGAGTATGTATATAGGGGGTGGGGAGGGGGTGGGTGGGCAGGGATGTGGGTAAAAATAAGAATTGACCTGTGTCACATATTGGTACAAATTCCCCAATGTTGTGTGTGATTGTGAGCTGTGTATATAATGTACCAATAAAGTTTACTGAATAATGAAAAAAAGGGATAATTATGAAGCAGAAACATAGTTGGAACTGATTATGGTGCAAAAGTAATTCATAATTGTGTTCAAACAAATAGGTTACAAAATTGCTTCTGGGGAGGCAGGAATGGAAAGAAGTCTTTTTCTCTCTTTAGTTTTGCTGGTTGTCAAACCCAGGGCCTTGCATCGGCTAGGCAAGGGCTCTACTACCAATTTAAATCCTCAATCCCAGAGTAGATCGTTTTTAAACAAAATATGACAAAATATTTTCTGTAGAATCATGAAAAAATTAGAAAAATAATTTTCTTAATTTTATATATAATCTGAAAACAATTGTAAGTATATATTTCAATTTTAAATGTAATGTCTGTTTTCAGTAAAACATTTCATTTGTGACCCACATTTTCACTTAGCAAAAAAGAAAGCATTATATCTTGCAAATTGCACTCTGTTGACTGCTTCCCAATTTAAACACAAATAAAAGCTCCAAGTTGTCATATAGAATGACAAGACAACAGTAATAATATTGGTTCTTTATCAGTACAAATCGTCTGTTTACTGTTGCCTGGTTGCCAGTCACCTGATTGTCACTGTTTATATCAAATCTACTTTTATATACATGCTTATCTAATTCTGTAAGGTTTAGAGAAAGAAATGGCTAGCCAGAAGCAATCTGGGAGGATACTGGCACTTTGAGTACATAATTTATAAACAAATATGGGTAGCTGAGTCCCCATGTGCCAGGGACTAAATATATAACCTGAACTTCTGGATGGAATATAATGTATGCTAAGATGATGAGTAATGAAAATATGCTAATATGAACTTCAATGTCTATTCCAAATAGAAATACATTAATATACTTACCAAAACATATGTTAAAAAATGTTCATTACAGCCTAAAGCTCCATGGAAGATGCCTAAATGTCCATCAAGAAGAAAATAGATAAGTCTAGACGCTAGAGGGGTAAATAGTGAAGAACTTTGAAGACAAAACTATGGGGCACATGACATTGGTATGATCAGGTAACAAAGTGTTTTGAAAGGGGTTTTGCATACATTGTTTTCGCTGGACCCACAGCATGCCCCGTGACACAGATGCATCCTTACTTGAGATATGAGAAAACTGAAGCACAGAGTTCAAGGATCTCACCTCAAATCACAGTGCTAGTGGTGGAGTTAGCATTTGAATTCAGGTCTTTCTCCATTTGAAACGTTTATGTACCTTTCCCATCATAGCCTGTTGCTGCTGCATAGCGGAGCAGGCATAGAAACTAGGGACATATGGAGTTTACACGTTCATACACACTGAAATCCTAACAACTAGTGTTTCTTGCACATCTTTTATGTGGGAAGTACCATTGTAGGTGCTTTATATAAGTGATTTTAAAAATTGAATTCTTTATTGGTACATTTTATACACAGCTCACAATCACTCAACTTTGGGGAATTTGTACCAGGACATAAATGATTTTTTACAGTCTTCATACCAACCTTTCATAGCAGGAATCATTCTCCTTTTTTATGTTATACTTTATTTTTGAGCTGCTGCTGGTAGTAGTCCAGCTGGAACCACAGACATGCAGCGCAGCGCCTAGCTGGAAGAAACCGCAGTTCAGGGGAGTACAACGAATCAACACCCCGTGCGCCTCAAAATCCTTAGTAAGTGGGAGCCACTGACTGCGGAGGTACTGTGGGTGCCTGAATATAGATGACGACCGTGGGAATGGCGTCGCGAGAAGCAACTGTTGAGAGTAAGTAACACCAGGTGTTTTTTTGACCCAATACCATAGAAGAATTTGGGAAGACAAAAGTAAAGATCAGTAATAGAAGATTCCCATTTATTGTGTTTTGCTCCTCTTGGATTCATACCCATATCCGCCTGCCCATAGAGCTCTAGGTCTCGATTCTTACAACCTGTAAGGATTTTGGTTGGAAACTTCTGGACCTTGACTAGGAGAAAATAGCTACAAGGTAGTGCAACGTCCAGGAGCCACATGGGGACTGGAACCCGAAGAACCGGCTCCTCGTTTAGGACTCCAGAAAAAAATGCAGGTGGAGGTGGGGTGGGAACTTGAGCGCGCGGAACCGAGGCGGAGGTCCTGTAGGACCGACGCTGGGAAGCTTCCGCCTCTTCCGAAAGAAAATTCCCAAGGCAGGTCGGGCCTGGGACGCGGCTGCAGGAGAGGCTCGCGGGGTGGGCGGGGCTAGGTGGGGCGGGGCGGGGCGGGGCGGGCCGTGCCCATCCCCGGGCGAGGCGGCGCGAGCGTCTCCCCTCCGCCCGCTGCTCTGACCTGGGTCTGCTTCCTCCTCCAGGGACTGCCAGCGCGCGCCGGCCGGCTCCGTTATGGCGGCCTGCAGCCCCAGCGTCGTGGTGAGCACCTTGGCTCCTAGCCCGGCCCGGCCCGGTCCCGGCCTGCGCGGCGAGCCGGCGGCCGGGCCCTGAAGCGTGGTCCGCGGTGGGCGCGGTGGGCCGGGGATCCCTGGAGGACGGGGGCGGTCACGGGTTCCCGGTTCGGTCCTACGTCACGCGAGGGCGGCATGGAGGACGCAATGGCGGGGTTCGGGGTGACTGTCCTCGGACGGCTGTGGGGGAGAGGGCTGCGTGTGGGCAGAGGCGGTGGAAATGGCGCTTGGGTTGAAATGTGCCGCGCGAGTGCGCGGCGGGGAGAAGCCGTGGGCGCCCGGCGGGCGGCGGGCGCCGGGAGGGGCGGGGGCGTGGGAGCTTCCCTGGCAGCGGCCTTTGGCTGAAGTTCGGGAATGGCGGGGTGCCGACGCTGTGCCCCGTGCGGGGGCCCTCAGGACCGAAGACCGCGCGGGAGGGCACCTGGGGGACAGGGCTTTGCATTTAGTTCTGCAGGTGCCATAATTCATATTTGTGGGAATGCGCATTGGCCCGTTGGATGCGTACAGCCACCTCTGTAGGGGTAACTTGCCTACGTTACAGGCGAAGAAACTAATCGAAAGATGGCATTTTCCCCTCGCCCCGGAGAGGAGGCCTTGAATTCAGATATGCCCTGAGCATGGATTCCATGCACTTTGGTTGCTGCAGGAGATTTTTTAAAAAAATGCGAATCAGGTTCTTTCCCCAGATATTCTGACCACAGTCGACCTCTGATACTTTATCTCCACCCTCATTGATTTTTGTTTTCCTTGAATGAACCAAGCTTTTGCCTCTCTCCTCTGCCCATCTACTCTTTCTTGCTCAAAACAAAAACAAAAACAAAACTACAGCTGGTCTTCCACATCCCCTCTCCCCAGCTAAATGCCCTAGCCTGCGTTACTTTACTCACTGTCATTGTTGATTTAGCAACTGCTTGGTTACCTGTGGATTGTCTCTTTTGTTTTAACAAATGCATATATATATTTTTTTTTTTTGCTGTGCAGGGAGCCCCCAAGGCCTTGTTCATTCCAAGCAAGTGCTCTACCTCTGAGCTACAACCCCTGCCTCTAAACAAACTTTACAGGGGTAGGAGTCACTGTAACTCCAGCACATAGCACAGTGTCTAGCTATTAGGAAATTTTCTTCTTCTCTTTTATTTTCTGATACGTGATGGATTCCCATGATAATTGCCTGGTTTGATCTCAGACTCATGAGCTCAAGCCTACCTCCCACTTCAGCCTCATGAGTAACCGGGAGCACAGACATGGGCCATCAAGCCAGGCACAAGATTTTCGGTAATGATTTGTTGAATTTAAGAAAGAATATTTTGTTTCATATAAGACACTGTGATTTAACTGAAGAGAAGTATTCTTTTTTTTTTTTTTTCTGAGATAGGGTCTCGCTTTGTAGTTCAGGCTGGCCCCTCAGCTCACTATGTAGCCCAGGCAAGCCTGGAACTCAGCAATCCTTCTGCCTCTGCCTCCCGAGTGCTGGGATTACAGGTGTGAACCACCACTCCTGGCGCTGTTGTATGTGGTATTGATTGCTGGTGGGCACGAGTCTCCACGCCCAGCATTGTATGTGGTTTCCGGGGATCGAACTCAGGACCTTGGGCTTTCGAGGCAGGCGCCGGAACCCCTGAGCTAAATCTCTGGCCCAAGAGAAGTATTCTTAATGAAGTCTTACGGAATCGTACTTGCTTGGGCTGTTTACAAGTCCAGTGGCCTCTCTGGGCTTCTTTTTTCTTATGTACATCTGAAGTACTGGCCACCGGTGTTACTGAAGGTATTATAAGACAGTCTAAATACACAGCCAGCCTTTGCATGGTCCCTGGCTGGGAGTAGTAATAATAATCGTCATTGTGTTTACATGCAATCAGTTTTCAAAACAACAGAAGTTCACTATCCTTCTATAAAATAAGGAATCTGAAGCCTCAAAGAGATAAACAGACTTACCCTAAATGAGAGCTGTTTAGCAGAGGAGAGGCAGGGCTGTGGCTCACTGATGCCTAGTTTGCCAAGAACTTGGGTTCCTACCCAGCATGCAGGAAAGGAAATACATTTGAAAAAAGGAGAAGTTCTATCTCAAACCTAAGTCTCTTTCCAGAGCCTGTGCAATTAAGTGGTAGAGTAATAGGCAGCAGGTCCTCAACAGAAGTAATGGCTCTCATTCTTGTCATTAGCTGAGGAAGTTAGGTAGATTCTTTTACTTTTGGATTAATAATGCCTGCCCTATTTACACCATGAATTAGATATTACAATTGGCTTACCTTTTTTTATTTTGTGAGAGAGAGAGATTCTGGTGTTTAACATCAAGAAGTTCATTGTGCTTTTTAGTTTTCAAGTTCCAGTTCCCCTTTTTAAAAATTCCTTCCCCTTAATTATCCATGTTAGCAATAACAGTAGTGCTTATGGTGTCCCCCCACTTTTGAGACAGGCCTCCCTATGTAGTTCAGTCTGGCCTTGAACTCACTATGGCCTTCAATTTGCAAACATCCTGCCTTAGCCTTTAGCCCTGGGATTTAAGGGAGTGCGCTACCACACCCAGCTCTATTTACTCTTCTGGGCACTCGACTTTGTCCTTGCAGCCCAGGCTGGTCTTAAATTTACAGCAGTTCCCCTGCCTCAGTTTCCCAAGTGCTGGAATCACAGGTGTACACTGCCACTGCAGCTCCTGAGCCCTTTATATATTTTAACTGATTTAATTTTAATTTGTGCAGCACGTCGGTGGTAAGTAACTTGCCTAGGGTCACTTAACAATGCTTACTACCATTTGAACCTAAATTACCTGGCCCAGATTCTGCTTTTAACCCTTTTTTCAGGTGCTGGAGATCTAACTCAGGGCCCCCTGCAAGTGCTGTACCACTGAACTATTAATATCTAAATTAAGAATGACAACAATAGATATTTATTATATACTAATACTATATCTTAGACCTTGAGTGTTTTGTAGAAATTGTCTAATGCCCTAAGGTTATATAACAAGCACCCTAGTAGGTAGACACACACTGATGAATTTGACTAGAGGCACAAATAGGTAAAGTAACTTGCCCCGGATCAATTTGATAAAATTGACCTTCAGGTCAGCCTGAACCAACCCATGCTGCTTGTGACTGTTTTAGAAAAATTCTTCTGGATTTTTGTAATTCATTGTGAAACATCAGATATGCTTTATATGGATGTGTCTTCTAAATTCCAGGATGCTAATGGTATAAATGCAATACTGTACTTACTGAATTTAAATCTTACCTTGTTAATGTTGTGTGTACACATGAGTGCATGCACATTGGCCTACTAGGGGTCAGACCCAGAGCCTTGCACATGCTTTACCAATGTGATATACCTCAAGCCACTTGCTAGGGATTTTTACTGAGTTAGGAAAATGGTGCATTTGTTTGTTGTCCATAGCATGTCGTTGTTGTGAACAGGATTTAAACTGACAGTACTCTGTATGTGGACAAAAATTATTCTTTTTTATTTTGACTTGGTTTTCTTTCTTTCTTTCTTTCTTTCTTTTTCTTTCTTCCTTCTTTCTTTTCTTTCTGACAAGGTCTCACTTTGTAGCCCAGGCAAGCCTTAACTCAGCAATCCTCTTGTCTCTGCCTTCTGAGTGCTGGGATTACAGGTTTGAGCCACCACACCCAGCACTGTGGTGTGTGGTACTGATTGCTGGTGGGTGTGAGTCACCACGCCCGGTACTATAGCATGTGGTACCAGGGGTCAAACCAGGGACCTTGTGCTTGCCAGGCAGGTGAAGCCACTGAGCTAAGTCTCTGGCTCTGGTTTGCTTTTTTTTTTTTTTGCTTTTTGAGACAGGGTCTCGCGTTGTAGTTCAGGCTGGCCCTGAGCTCACTATGGTGCCCAGGCAAGCCGCCTCGAACTCAGCAATCCTCCTGTCTCTGCCTCCCGAGTGCTGGGATGACAGGCGTGAGCCACCACGCCCGGCATTGTGGTATGCGGTGTTGATTGTTGGTGGGCGTGTCTCCACGCCCAGCATTATATGTGGTTACCGGGGATCTAACTCAGGACCTTGCGCCTGCCTCGCAAGCGCTGGAACCACTGAGCTAACCCTCTGGCCCTCTGCCTTTAATTCTTAAAATAGCTTTAATCCTTAAAAGGAATTTTGTACCCTTAGAAGTCATACATATAATTTATTTGTAAGACTGATATAAAATTGACAGTGTACATACTACCAGCTTAAATTATTTTCCCATTTAGGAGTATCTTCCACAGTAAATAATAATTTTGGTTTATGATATTCAGAGTTAGTACAAATTATCCCATAGGAACAGTATATTAACTAGTTTGATTTCTTCAAAATTTTAATGTATATGAATTATAAAAGGTAAGATATGCTGCCTAGTGATTTTTGTCCATTCTAGAAGCTTAGAAAAGTTATCCTTCACTTGGAATAAAAACAAATATATTTTATCTGTTATTAATACATCTTTTAATTTCACCTAATTCATTTTAAAAGTCACTGCTCCACTCCATTTTATTTTGTTTGGACCCATGAACATAATCGGTTTTTGACCACAAAGAAACTTAGGCAATCCTAGGCACAGTTAATGACTTGTGTTGCAAGGATATTTTAGTTTAGGTTAATTTTCTTTCTTACTGTAGTTTTAGATAATATATCTTTATAATTTAAAGTGTCAGGTTTATTGGACAGTAAACTTCAATAACATGATAAGAAAAAGTGTTGGTTTGATTCTACACAAAAGTTAGAAAAGTAGCCAGACATTGTGATGCTCCTCAGTAATTCCACCATTTGGGAGCCTGAGCAGGAAGATCACAAGTTTGAGGCCAGGCTAGACTCTGTAGTGAAGCTGTCTCAAAACTACCCATCTCCCCAGTAGAAAAGTGTGAATTTGATCAAACTCAGAGCCTTACACATGCTAAACACATGCTCTCCCAATGAGGTATACCTCAAGCCACCTGTTAGTGACTTGAGTAATTGTTTAGTTTTATAAGATAATATAATACATATTCATACCATGCATATCAGGAAATATTTACTAAATTACTGAAGTGGTATTTTTTTCTGTCTAGTAGCCTGTTATTGTTGTTAACAGAGTTTAAACTGATTGTAGTCTGTAGTACAGACCAAAATTACTCTTGTTTTGATTTAGCTTTTGAGACAGGTCACTCGGTGTTATAGCTTGTGTCTTGATCTTCCCTTAAAACCCCTTGTTATACATGGGGCTTTTCCAGAGGTGGCTGGTGGGATTACTAAATTAGTTCGGTGACTGGTATCACATAGTTCTGAGTGTGGATAATGGAAAGGCCCACCCTGGGTGTGAGTGCAGCCACCCTTAAGGGCATACAGCCTGGATGTAACGGACATAAAGAGGACTGCTGCTGTGACTTGTTGCTTTTGCTGCATTCTGCCTGCCATGAGCTATCTCTCCTCTCCCATGCTATCCTGCCTTGGAGCTGGTAAATTATGGATTGAAACCTCTACAAACTGTGAGCCGAAATAAACCTTTCCACCTTTAACTTTGGGTGTCAGATAGTTTAATCTCAGCAATGAGAAAAGTAACTAAAACACTGGGTAACCTATATTTTAGGTTTAACTGTAATGTCTATCTAACTGCATTTGATAATTCACATTTTTCTGCGCTTGTCAAATTAGATTTTGGTACAGATTATAAATTTATTATAGAGGAAGCAGTATCAGAAGTCAAGGGGTGATATAATTGTGGTAGAACCTATGAGTAATTGGGAGGAAGGAATGAGTCAGCTTCAGGGAAATCATTTTGCTACTCTGAATCTTCTTGATTTTAAAGCATTATGAAAATAGTATACTTTCATTTTTGTCAGGTTATAACACATATTTCCTGGTAAGCATGATGTGAGCATTTATTATAAACTAAACAAGGTCTTCTTTCCCCAAAACTTAAACTAAATTTCAGTTTATAGAAAGCAGTATTTATATGGCAAATATTCTTGGAATATTTCTGTATATGACACAAATTGCCTCATTTCCATTTTTTGAGTAGTAAATATGTTCTCATAAATATGAAGTTAATGTTTAGCAGATACATTAGAACTTAGTCTTAAGAGATCTGGCATAATCTTTTACCCCAAGAATATAATATTTTATCTCATTAAAGTAAAGCGATTAAAAAAATGTCAATATTGAATTCTGCTTCTGCAGGCTAAAAGAGGCTGACCTGATGACTTAGTCACTTTTCTTGCCTATAACTTAAAGGATGAGATGTCTATTTTGGCTCATGCTGACAGCTCCAAGCCAGGATGGCTTGGGAGAAGGGGTAGTGGAGTTCCAACCAGGTCCCACTTTCTAACAGCAAGTCAGCTATAAGCCCCCATCATTTAATCACCGTCTAAAAGCTTCACATACTGTATGAGCATATGAGGTACTTGGACGACATCTAAATAAAAACCATGATATTTCACCTCTGATTCCTAAAAAAGCCATGCCTATCCCTTTAAGCATAGTACATTTAGTCCACCTCTAAAATTTGCTAAAGTCCTGATAGTATCAGTGTTGCTGAAAAGTCCCAAGATCAAAGTTTCCTCTGAGACTTAAAGCAGGCTGTGAGCACCTGTAAAAAGAAAAAATAAATTAAACACTGCCGATGTACAGTGGCACAGGATAAACAGAAAGAAATGGGGGATAGAAACCAGTGGGTCCAGAGGAAGATGGAAATCTAGTAGGGCAAATATTAAACTCTGTAGCTCAGGAGTCAGGCCGACTTATAGTGAGACATGAACTCCAAAGGGCAGCCCTTTGGCTACAGCACTGAGGGTATTAGTGGCCCTCATGGCTTTCTCTTGGACTGGCTTTGCTTACTCCTTGCAGCTTTCCTCAAACTTTTAACATTCCTGCTTCTCCCACCTTCCTGGGGTCTCTACTGCACTCACAGCTTTACACATTGCCCTCTCAGGGTCACACTGCCTGGCCTCCTATTCCTTTTTCTGAGATATGGGTAGATGTCCGCTTGACCCCACAATTCTTGTATACTGCGTGCCTATAAAACCAGTACCATGTGGATGACACCAAAGTCTGCTGCCTGTTCTGGCAGTAGCCAGGCTTATTTTATATTATTTTATTTTAGTGGAACCAGGGATCAAACTAAGGACCTTGCACTTGCCAGGCAGGTAGCAGCACCATGAACTACATCCCTGGCCCCAACCAGGACCTTTTAAATCATGTCTGTGTGGGGGGGGGGGCGTCTTTGAGTGCCTGGATGCATAAGCATTGTGAACCAAATCCTGGGAAACAAATTCCTTCAGCTCCTGTTCTGGATCGTGCTCCCTAGAGGCTTGCATCTCAAAGCAGAATCTTTTATAATTTTGAGGCTTTGAGGGGTGGGGCCTTGCTGATTCTTGACATGCCCCTTAGCCATTAGCAACCAAGGTCTCTTCTACTCCATCTTTGTTTCTGGCACAACTTCAAAGCTTTTAAATGGGATATTTGCTTTTGGTTTTCAGTGTTAACCTGGCTAAGAGCCCCCAATAGTATCCATGTCACATCCCCAATATTGGGCTGCCTTGAAATTTCCTCCTCCATTTTAATTAGTCCACTCCTCTTAATTTCAGTCTCTTGCAAAGTCCCAGGATGAGAGCAAAATGTAGAAAAATTTTCTACCAGAGCATAACATACATGAGCTAGAGTTCAACTGCCAGTGGAGTTCTTCTCAACTAAAACTTCCTGAGCCTGGTCTGTGCAACCTGCATTTCTATCTGCATTCTAGTATTCTGACTAGAATCTTCCTGCAAGCTCAGCATTCAAGGGCTGCTTCTCCAGACAGCATCTCCAAACCTTTCTGAACTCCTGTGAACCTGTTCCAAAAGCTTCTAAGCAACATGATCAGGTAGTGTCACACCAATGACCCCCCACTTCTTTGGTATATCTGTTTAGTCAACTTTCTCATTGCTGAAACACAGTACCCAACACCTACAACTTATAGGAGGAAAAGCTTATTTAGGCTCATGTTTACAGTCCTTGGTCACCTGGCTCCAAACAGGACAACATGACTGGAGGGGCACAGCAAAGAAGAGTTGATTATGTCATGGTGGTGAAGAATCTAAAGTGGAGCTGGGAAGGGAGATACAACCTTTCAGTGATCCACATTTTCCAATCAGATCCCACCTCCTAATTGCAAGCCAAATATCATGTTCTTATATTCTAGTCACTTTCCAAAGGTCTTTCCTATGACTGTACAAGGCTTTGTGGGGAAAATCTAGATGTAAACTATAATACCTGATGACATATAAAATCCCACCAAAATCCAAACTCAAAACAGTTTTAGGGACTGGACAAGAGACAATGTGAAAAAAAATTTTCACCGATAGAAACCTCAAAATACAACAACTCTGTGAATAACATTGTATAATTTTTTTTTTTTTGAGACAGGGTCTTGCTTTGTAGTTCAGGCTGGCTCTGAGCTCACTATGTAGTCCAGGCAAGCCTCGAACTTAGCAATCCACCTGTCTCTGCCTCCCGAGTGCTGGGATTACAGGCATGAGCCACCACGCCCCGCACTGTGGTATGTGGTATTGATTGCTGGTGGGCGTGAGTCTCCACGCTCAGCATTATATGTGGTTTCCGGGGATCGAACTCAGGACCTTGCGCTTGTGAGGCAGGTGCCAGAAACACTGAGCTAATCCTCCGGCCCAACATTGTATAATTTTAAAATATACAATGTTGAGAGTCAAACTCCTTATCCATAGCACCCAATATATTATTATTATTATTTTTTTTTTTTGCTTTTTGAGACAGGGTCTCGTTTTGTAGTTCAGGCTGGCCCTGAGCTCACTATGGTGCCCAGCAAGCCGCCGCGAACTCAACAATCCTCCTGTCTCTGCCTCCCGAGTGCTGGGATTACAGGCATGAGCCACCACGTCCGGCATTGTGGTATGCGGTGTTGATTGTTGGTGGGCGTGTCTCCACGCCCAGCATTATGTGTGGTTACCAGGGATCGAACTCAGG
>PVIC010032320.1:0-20777 GCA_004025085.1 Thryonomys swinderianus
GAAAGAAAGAAAGAAAGAAAGAAAGAAAGAAAGAAAGAAAGAAAGAAAGAAAGAAAGAAAGAAAGAAAGAAAGAAAGAAAGAAAGAAAAGGAAATTTTAAAAGCCAGGTGTGGTGGCTCATGCTTGTAATCCCAGCACTCAGGAGGCAGAGGCAGGAGGATTTCTGAGTTTGAGGTTTGCCTGGGCTACATAGTGAACTCAGGGCCAGCCTGAACTACAAAGCAAGACCCTGTCTCAAAAAAAAAAAAAAAAAAAAAAGAAAAGAAAAGAAAAGAAACGCTGTGTTTCTCTTTCTTCTTGCCTTTATTGTTTCTGAGGAGAAAGCCACAGTCATTGAAATCATCATTTTCCTACCTATAGTGCATAATTTTACTCTGGTTGGTCTCTAACCATAGAGGTTTGATTATAAAATATCACCGGGTGTGGTGGCTCATGCCTGTCATCCCAGCCCTCGGGAGGCAGAGACGGGAGGACTGCTGAGTTCGAGGCTTGCCTGGGCACCATAGTGAGCTCAGGGCCAGCCTGAACTACAAAGTAAGACCCTGTCTCAAAAAATAACAATAATAATAATGATTATAAAATATCTGGGCATGGATTTCTTGACTCTTCTAGTTGGGGTTTGCTCTGCTTCTGATTTTGTAGGTTCATGTCCTTCATCAAATTTGTTGGTTTTCAGGCATTATTTATTCAAGGATTTTTCAACACTTTTTCTCTTTTTCTAGGACTTTGATGATAAGAAAATTTGATTTTTTCATTACTTCACAAATCCCTGAATCTCTGCTCATTCTTTTTTATGTTTTTCAGACTCCTTACCTATATTTAAGTTCACTACTCTTTTTTTCTATCATCTCTGTTCTGCTACCATGTTCAGTCTGCTGCTGAGTCTTCTGTAGCTATTGCACTTTTAGGTCTGTAATTTCCATTTGGCTTTTCTCTATATAATCAGTTTCTTTTCTGAGGTTTTTTTATTTTAACTTGTCACAAGTCTGTTTATTTTTTCAAGAACTTTTATAAGAGCTGCTCTATTACTTTGTCAAACAACTCCAAAACCTGTGGGCTTTCAATGTTACTATCTAATGGTTGTCTTTTTCCATGTGAGTTAAAATCTTGTATTTCCTTAGATGCCAAGTAATTTTGGATTATATCCCAGATAGTTAGAATACTGTGTTAGGGGTCTCTTGGCATTGTCCAGATCCAATGGAGAATAGTAACATTTTTGCTTTTGCAGGAAATTGTTATCTTGTTAGATCTTGCTAGATCCTGGCAGCAAAGTTTGATTTAGCCACTATGATCTACAATTCCAAGATCAGTTTCATCTTTTTAAGACTTTATCTCATGAGCCAGGGATTTAGCTTGGTGGTTCCAGCATCTGCCTTGCAAACTCAAGGTCCCAAACGTGATTCCCAGTAATCACATACTACCTTGCTGGGTGTGGTGACTCACACCTATAATCCCAGCATTCAGGAGGCAGAGGCAGGAGGATTGCTGTGAGTTTGAGGCTTGCCTGGCCTCATAGTGTAAACCTGAACTACAAAGCAAGACCCTGACTCAAAAAAAAAAAAAAATTAATGGGTCAGAGATTTAGTTCAGTGGTTCCAGTGCCTGCCTTGCAAGCACAAGGCCCTGAGTTCGATCCCAGTAACCACATACAATGCTGGGCATAGTGACTCACACCCACCAGCCATCAATACCACATACCACAGTGCCGGGCGTGGTGGCTCACGCCTGTAATCCCAGCACTCGGGAGGCAGAGGCAGGAGGATTGCTGAGTTCCAGGCTTGCCTGGGCTACATAGTAAGCTCAGGGCCAGTCTGAACTACAAAGTGAGACCCTGTCTCAAAAAAAAAAAAATTAAAAAGGGGAAACAAAGCTTACACACACACACACACACACACACACATATACATATATATGGGAGGGGGGTTGTAGGGTGGTGGGGGAGTGGGAAAAAATGAGAATTAAATTGTGTCATATACTGGAACAAATTGTGTATGATCACGATGTGTATATATAATGTATCAATAAAGATTCAAATAAAAAAACACAAAACAAACAAAAAGGCTTAGGCTTCGTCTCGCATTTTCTTGTGTGTACACCACCCAGTGGTCAGTCTGGGACCTGAACAGTAGTCTATTGCTGTCTTTGGTATGGTAATAAGGATCATCACCCTGTTTGCGCAGTTTAAGGGTAAACTCTGGAGCTCAGAATCACCATCAGGATGTTGTTTTCTCAGACTTCTTCTCCGGTACTTTCTCACTCCCAGGGCCTTTCATACAAGTTCTCCATCCAAAAATTTGCTGCTCTACAAATTCTGTATCACTCTTCCCTAACTACACCTGTACTGGGCCAAAGCAGAGGGAGAACAGGAAAATGAAGAGATTTTTTTCACCGTTTTGGAAACAACAGCGCCACCAAATGGAGAGGACGTGCCCTTTTCCTCAAAATTTTGGTACTTAGGTCTTTCCATAGTTGGTGTACTTTGCCACCCAGAACTTCCCGGGGGGAATAAGAGAAAGAAAGGGAAAACTGGAATTACCTACCTCTCTTAAACTTCAGCTTTCTTACCAGAGAAATCAGGATAACAATAATCATGCCACCCTTAGGTCTGAATGAGGATTAAACTTGATGTTGATGGTTAAATGCCCAGTTGCTGGGTAACAAGTGGCACAACCTAGGTTTGAGCCAAGTTTTCTTATATTCAGCCAAATGCTTAACTTTCACACTTTCACACTATAGTATACTTGCTACAGCATTTTTAAGGAAAAAATAGAGAAATAAATTAGATCTGATTAGAATAAATTGGTAAAAAAATAAAATATTCAGGCTGTCCTCTGGAAGCAATAAAGGCAGTGGAAATTTTTGAGGAAAAACTAAAACGTCGATATAAGAAACCTGAGAAAATTACTTTGGAAATATGCATGAGATGGATTAAAAAGGTAGCATAAGAACTTTACCAGACAGACATTTTTCTGCGGGCTAGTAGAAAAGAGGAAGGGGACCCGAGGGCAGGGAATCCAGGACAGTAAGGGAGGAGGAAAGAGAAAGTAGAGACGATCAAAGCACGTTGTATGCAGGTATGAAAATGCCACCAGCAATTTCATTATTCTCTGTAGTTAATATGTACTAATAAAAATAAAACAAAATGAAGCTAATACAAAAGATTTTTCACATTCATCAATGACTATAATATAATTAAATTGATCATTATGAATAATGCACTTTTTATTTTTTTGAGACGGGATCTTGCTTTGTAGTTCAGGCTGAGCCTGAGTTCACTATGTAGCTCAGGCAAGCCTTAAACTCAGCAATCCTCCTGCACCTGCCTTCCGAGTGCTGGGATGACAGGCTTGAGCCACCAAACCTGGCATTTATGATATGTGTTGCTGATTGCTGGTGGGTGTGAGCCACCACACCCAGTATTGTTGTATGTGGTTACCAGGGATTGAACCAGGGACCTCGCACTTGCTAGGCAGGTGCCAGAACTACTGAGCTAAACCTCCAGCCCTAATGCACATTTTTTATACTGTGAAAACATTCTCCTAATTTTGAAAGTCAAGATTAATTCATGTCAATTCTTGCTTTAGGTATTTGGTTTATGAATTCTCTGTACCCCAAGAAGGCTAAGGATAGGATGAACAAGCAACCAAAGAGATATAAATAATCAAATTCAATTTTGTAAGTAGCTTTGATTTGGGAAATCAGTCCCATGAAGAATGTAAAATTGCAATACAAGACTGTAATGCTGATGTCTAAAGATCATTGCTGTCTTAACATTTATAAAACTTGTAATAGAGTTAGAAAATATAGTCCTCTTTAATCTTGAATTTTTCAACGTTTAACTATGAGGATTTATTTAATATTAAGAGTATTTAAAACCCATAGTAAAGGGAAATATATAACCATTTTTAAATTACCATGAATTCATTAATACTTTTAAGTAGATTGGTATTGTGTTATTTGCAATGTAGGTTTTAACTAGTGTGTATAAGTGCACATATTTAAAGTTATGCTATTTAATTAATGTACACACAATGGCCATAGGCCATTTTATAAATTCAAGGATCTTCTGTACTAAATTCAGGGCCATCTGAAAGATTGAAAACTACCAAGTTTTCTTATGGAATAATACTATCTTCAAAAAACATCAAGAGTGCTTCTCATTGTAGAACTGTGAAAAGAATAAAACTGAAAACAAAATTCTCTTTTCAGCACAATGAAACTATTAAGAACACCAGTGAGTGATGTAGTTCTCATGATTCTTTTCAAATAACAATATTCTTCACTTATCCTCTGTTCTCATCCTACCTTCCATCAATATTTATTCTAGGGACCAATTCAAACTCTGAAGATCATTCATTTTATTCATTCTCTTGACATTTACTGTGAGCTTAATATGCACCAGGCAGAAGTAATCAGCTAGCCAGCCTGAGTCCTTGCCTCACAAAGACCGCATTCTAGAAGAGAAAGACAGTACTCCAAGGACAATACAAAGAAATCCTTCTGATGGTGTCTGGAGGGGAAACCAGGATATGCAGAGCAAGGGACTTGATAGAACTTCAGATAGAACTTGTCTAGGAGGAATTTCCAAGTAACTTACTTTTAGGACAAGATGTAAAAGAGTTAATTCTAGACAACAAAACAAAGAAAATGGCACTAGTGTGAGGAAAAGTAGTATGTTATGAGCAAATTAAAAGAAAGCCAGTATGTCTGGGCTCGGTAATAAGAATCGGACAATGCAGAATTTTGTAAGGCACCGTGCTTGCCTGCAAAGCAACGGGAAATTATTCTGGTGTTTCATTACTAGGTGTGAATTCAAGAAAGTGCATTTTCCCTTTCTGTGTCCCAGTTACCTCTTTCGAAAACAATAATAACTACCTCATATAGACGTGGTGATGATTAAATGGTATGTATGTAGCCTTTGGCAAAGTGGCAGGTACATAGTAAGCACCATTGAATGCTGGCTAATTTTATAACTAAGTTATATTCTTTCCACTGTCCTTACATCTGAGAAAATTCTATAGAGCTTTTTCCAAGACCACCAGTGAAATCTCGTCCTGCCAATCTGCTGTCACTCTGCTAGTCAGGAAACTACCTTCCTGCTGTTTATTCTCAGAAGACCAAGAACTTTATTTACATGGGAAAGGGAGTAAGAGAGAGGTTTGCATCCTCTCTAAATTCAACTGTAACCAATGAATGTTTTGAAATACAGCCAAAGGCCATGCTTAGTCATAGTTAAAAGAAAAAAAAAGCACTCACCATATGGCAATCGAGCTAGCAATAAACACAGCTGCATTCAGGGTAAGGTAGAGTTTGCCTATGCAGTGAGGCTGGGCTGACTCTAAAAGCGAACTCACCTCCTCTTCGCATGGTGTCCTCATCGGGCCGACCCTTCTCCCAATCCCCACCAACATTCCTCCCTCACTTTATCTCCTCTATCATCTATCATTCTTCTCCCAATCAGATAATCTTTTACAAGGATCAGGAATACGTTCATTCCAATGATTAATGCTGGCTATTATAATAGCCAACAGTAAAAATCTCACTGGCTTTACATAATCAAGATTTTTTTTCCTAATTCACAGCAGTTGAATACAGGTTGTGAGGCTCCTTGCGGTAACCATATCCCTCAAGCACAGGGACTCAAATGACTTTTTCTTAGCGCTGCTCCATCTAGAATAAGTGGCTTCCTTGGCGACCAAAGGATGGGAAGAGAAGCCCAGCAGCTGGTGATGCTACGTTCCCTTCTCAAAGTTCGGCCATGTCATCCTAAAACCCACCCCCAAGGGAGTACAGAAAATGGAGTCTTGTGAGTGGCTTCAGCAACAACAAAAGATACAGTGTGATGTATACAGAATATGGTCTCTTCGAGTGGGTAGAGGAGTCTTGCTGCTACTCAGGATGTTTTGTATATGTCATTTATACCTTATTTACCCCAAAGCATAAGACAGGTCACTGAGAGTTCACACCTAGAGTTTCCTCTGGCCATTCTTAGCTCATGAGAGATGGGTCTGTTATAAAACAAGAAAAATTAAAATTCAGAGTAAAAGGAAAGCGAGGCAATCAGTGTCAGCTTAGACATGGGTGAGGAAGCTCAAGCCTTAGGGAGAAAAAGGACCTTAGGCTTCCCCAAGAGTGGCCACTATCATTTTTACAGATATTTTTATGCTAGAATGGATGTCAGTTTGATATCTTCACTTTGCTCTTCTATGACTAATGATGTACCAGTTCTAAAACTTCCATTGGGAACACAATTACGTGAAGATGAAACACTCATAGACCTCACGCTCAAGAAATTAATAGTCTAATAAGAGGGGTTAGATTTAAACAACTAAGTGTGAAAATATGCATTTTATTGTTAATTAACTATAATATTTACTTCTGTATTCTAAACTGCCAATAGTACAGTGAAAGGCCCTTATATCTAAGGCCTCCAAATAATGAATATTTTTCAAGGATTTTGATAGAAGCTCCATGATAAGGAAATATTTTGACTCTGGAGCATGTTTCCTAAAACTCATCAATCTGTAATGGATATGTAGAATAGAAACTTCAATTTCCCATGACAAGAACAAAGGAAAAACTCCAAAGTTAAATAACCAGAGTACTGATGTCCTGTGAATTTTAGCTTTCCTTCATTTAGGAAAAGGGAGCTTAATCATCACTAATTCATTGCCAGATTCACAAACTTCACTGAGACACTTTTAAGTAAATTTTGAGTTCCACCCGCCACACAGCAGGATCAGAGAAACTAACGCGCGGAGGTGCCCACTCTGCGAGGTGTGGTCTGTCTTAGAAGCTGAAGCCGCACCAGGGACCCTTCCAGAAATGTATCCCCTTGGCCCGTCTCAAGACCCCCGCTCAGGGTTGCACTTTAACAAGACCCACAAGTGATTTGTATGCACATTAACTAGAAGCAGTAGTATAAAAAAACGTTCACATCTTTATAAAAAGGTTTTTTCCCAAAACCTACAGAGAATTTATCATTCCTAAACACGAATATTGTGATTCAATATAGTGCTCTGGTTCTGGAGTTTTCCCTGGATTATGAAGCAGGATGAGGATTTCATACACCAGTGTATGACATGATTCAGTTACAGTTGGCTAAATTTGAGCATTTCTAGAAAACAGATGCCAACATGTTTTGATTCAGGCAAAGGGAACCAAAGAAAAGCAAGAATACAAACATTAATGCAAACGGACAGTCGTGCTTCCAAGTCGACAGAGAAGTTCCCACTCACAAATACTGCATGTATTTCAATGGCCGCTATTTTTTCTTGGTGATCCTCTTATTAACAGTATAGAATTTTATTTTTAATTTTTATCTTACTGGTCCATTTTATACACATATCCTGATCGCATTCGATATTGGGAATTTGTACCAGCATGCGACACAATTTAATTCTCATTTTTCCCCTACCCACCCACAACTCCCCACCCCCCTAAATACATAAGCTTTGTTTCCCTTCCTGTATTACCATCACATTTTTTTCTTTACCCCTCATTAATTTTTTAAACAAATGAACAAAATAACCAAGTGTTTAACATGCCATTGGAATTTTCAGATAATGCCTGAAACAGCCTCGAGTTGAAAAAGATATAAATGTTTTGAAATATTTCTATTGGGGCCACATACTCCAACGAGAGGATGAAAAGGGAAAGGAAAGGAAAATGGCCCAAGGTCTCCGTTCTTAGAAGAGGAGAAGGAGAAGCGAGGGAATGATCACTGGCCACCAGTTTCTAGTTCCTTCCACTGCACCTCTAAAAGCCGATTATGAAGTCTGTAAGCAGCTATTTCCATGGAGGCTTTTACAGCTCACTCCCACCGTCACTTTTCTGACTGAGCTGCTAACGTGACACATTTTTTTAATTAGAGCAATTTGTTTTGTAGGAAGAGTGATACCTTCCTCAAGATCCCAATCCTGCTGTTTCTGAGCCTCTTTGCCTTGAGGACCCTTCTGTACCAGTGAGCCTCCAGCAACTCTGGCTTCGAAAAGAAGTAGAGTGCTGCATTTCGATACTACAGACTACTTCAAAATCATGTTTTCGTTTTTCAGAAAGAGATTTTAAAAATACACTACTCTTCAGTGGCTGTATCCTGCCAGAGCCCAGCACCGAGGAGCACCTCAAGAAGCTCTGCCAGAAACTCACTTTCCTTCTTTTGTTGAAAGAAAAAGGCAGGCAAAGGGATGGGCCGGAGTGGTCTCTTGGAGAACACCCCAAGCGATCCTCATCTGGCAGTCTGTGTCTGGTTTGCAGAGGTCCACGGCCCGGTCCGGCCAAAAGAGTAGGAAGAGGCACCTCTCCACACACCGACACCCCCACACACACCAATTTCCACAGTGGACGGGAGCAGAGGCAGGGACAGTTGCTCTGGGAACCCCCATACACAACTGTGAAAGGCAACTTGCAAATCTTATCCCATTCCCTCTACTTTCCTCGCCTCTGCCCCAAATGGAAGGCTTCAGGATGGACTCCCCTGTATGAATTCCCTGAGGAGTTAAACATCATCCCTTAAAATAGTAAGAGAAGAGTGAAATACATTTTAACTCTATAGAGTATCCGATGCTTTCATTTCTATTTTTTTCAATGGTCCATAATGATATTTTCATTGACTATTCGGTGACAGGCATCTCCTGAAAGAAGAAAGTGAGAAATTGACACAGATCAACATTTCAGATGGAAGAAATAGTAACTGCAGGTTTCCCTCAATATTATCCTCAAAGGATACAGAAGGCAATGACTAATCAACTTTTAGGGAGGATTTTTCACAGGTTTTCTTAAATAGAAAATTTCTTGTTCCAGTTCACAAAGAGATACAGTAAAGAGCATAGACACAGTGTAATCCTCCAGCACTGGCAACATCTAAAGAAAATAAAATGTAATACAAAGCTATAAAGAAGTATTTTGCTGTCATGAACTTGATTAGTAAACAATGACTCGATACCTACAATACTCCAGGGTTACTTAAGTGTAAAAGAAATCCAATCTAGTAAAACATGTTTTTAGTGTCATGCATATTTCCAGCACTGCGAGACACTAGGTGCAGGTTGTAAAGAGGATTCTTGTCAGTACTGCCTCAGAGACATCCTGAATTACCTGAGGTAACCCCAAGAACACACAGCTAGAGATTAGTGCAGGAGGTTTAAGCCCAACTGCTAAGCTGTACTCCCATGTCAAGAAATAATATTTTCCTATCAAGGCCAAGGAATCTGAGATTTGAAATCACCAGCAGAGAAGACTGTCCTTCATGGAATGCAGTTAAATATTCCTAATTTTTAAATACAAAAATGCTCCAACATCCAAAACTTTCTGAGCATCAACATGACATTGCTAGTAGAAAATTCTACAACAGACTTCATGTGATAGTGCACAATCAAGCTACAAGAATACTAAAAATATGCTATAAAATTATCATCAGGCTATATGTATAGGACTTATATGACTTGTAAATGAATTTGGGTCCTATCTTTACTACATGTTTTTATATATGTAAATATTCCAAAATCCTAAACATATTTAAAATCTGAAATACTTCCTATTGCAACCATTTCAGATGAGGGATATTTAAACTGTATCTGAGCAAAATGCAGAAAACCATCCCTAATGTTTATTAAGTATTTACCATCTTCTCTAGTAAGCATTTCACATGCTTTATTTCATTTCTCACCTCCTTTAGGCAGTTCTACCATTTATTATTCCAGCACCCATTTCACCAGTTTAAAAAAAAAATAAAGAAAACCTAAAGTATGAAGAAAGATCTTGGCAACTCAAAATCACATGATAGATTTGAATTCAAACTTGACTGAGTGTAGAACTACAGGTTTCACCATTCTGCTAAGAATGCATGAAAATAAATATTTTAAACCACACAATTTATGAGTTCTGCCAGTCCTGCTTCAAGATATCTCAAATGTTTGATAGTTTACTATGCAAACTATTTATCTGCTGACACATACAAGCAATATAATCAATTCATTTATCTTTGTCTTGCATGTTACATTCAAATCACCAAATTACCACCTTTGGAATACCCTCCTGTATCTAATAAATACTTAAAGACACATTTTTAAAAGAAGGTAGTTGTTTTACCCAAAGCTCTCACTGTAACAACAGTTCAGTGCCAGTTTGTGGTACTAACTCTTGAGTGTCAGGTCAGCACCCAGGTTAAGATCCAAGTCATAACTGAAGCAGAAACGGGTATTTAAGGGTGCACATGAGCTAGGCAGACCGAGAATGTCATATTTTTGTCAGGCAATGTCCTTTTGGATGAATTTAATCAAGACAACCCAATCTTTACTTTATAAATAATAATATTTAAAATTCTCACGGAAGTATCTAAACATTGAGTGGGTAGAACAGACTCTTATTTCCCCTGAGTAGCTAGAACAATCTCTCATGTGAGTACCTAAATATCTATTTAGATCATTTAAATGCCATACACGTCAAAACACTCCAACTTAACACTTCCCTTGAAGTCATGACAATCAGATTTTTCTTAGTGTCATTTTTTAGCATTTCTATAGCACTTCACTTTTGACGAGTGCTTTATAATTATTTCTACTCTTAGTTACCTCCTAGTTATTCATTTGCATGTGGTTGTTTTTACAGTGATAGAGATAGAAAGAGAGCGAGAGAAAGATAGATAGAATTAAACCAACCCAAAACCCAGAGATTCAAAGTTGTATCAGATTTGCAGACAAATGTTTACACACAGGAAAAGTAAGGCAGATGGATTCAATAGAGAAAAGTGGATAAATAGATAAGAAACAAATTCCAAGGACAGGTAAAATTCTTGTATTCTTCTCTTACAGGGATTATCAATCACATCCCTAAACTGACAAGCAGCACATACGTAAGTGAGAAAGTGTAGGTCACACATAAGCTAATATTGATGAAGAAATAAATGAAAGTGACAGACACTAACAGTGTTCTGCCAGTGTTTTTGCCTTTAAGTAACAGAGTTTCCTGACACCTATCTAGCCTACCCTGACACCTATTTCCTAGCCTCCCTTCCGGCCAGAAATACCAACATAATGAAGCTCAGAGAAGGGAAATAGGAGAAGTAATGTATGTAGCTGCTGAGTCACCTTCTTAATGATAAAAGTTTACCATGGGCCTTGTCTGCCCTTTCTCATAGTTAGAAATGCCAGAAACCAAAGGAGCTCTTCCAGAGGTTGAACGGACGCCTTATGTTCATTTTTAAAGAAGTTGGTTGGCTGATGGGTGAGTGATCTGGGGTGGAAGTGAGGAACCCATCGAATATGCCAGGCAAGCACTTTACCGTGAGCTACATCCCTTGCTAACCACTTTATTTTTAATTTAAAAAAATTTTTTTTGAGACAGGGTCTCGCTTTGTTGTTCAGGCTGGCCCTGAGCTCACTATGTAGCCCAGGCAAGCCTTGAACTCAGCAGTCCTTCTGCCTCTGCCTCCCGAGTGCTGGGATTACAGGTGTGAGCCACCATGCCCGGCTTAATTTAAATTTTTAACTGATTTCTAAAAACATAAAAACTGTACTCTTGCGGGATGCTATATGATGCTTCAGTACAGAACACACTGCATAATGTTCCAACCTATTTATCTTTTTAAACACTGATCTTTCTTTATGGTGAAAACACTCAAATTCCTTTGCTATAGCTTTTTTAAATAAACAGAACCTTGTTACCTATAGTCGCCCTACTATACACTAGCATGCCAGAACTTTGTACCCCTATCAAACTATAATTTAGAATGCATTGACCAATCTTTCCCCACTTCTCCTTCCTCTTTACTGCTTCCAGTCTCTTGTAGCCACCACTTTACTCTTTTTTAAATTTATTTATTTTTTTTAACCAAACACCAAACTTAGGACCTTGCACTTGCAAGGCAGGCCCCAGGGCCACTGCACTAAATTCCCACCCCTCCTCCACTTTACTCTTATATGGTATCAACTTTTTTATAGTCCTCATATGAGGGGGATCATGCAATACTTGTCTTTCTGTTCCTGGCTTATTGTATTTAACATAATGACTCATCTATGTGATTGGTTATAAGTGACAAAATTTCATCTAATTTGCCTAATTCCTTATATATGAATCACAGATAGTATTCCACACATATACTACACAAATATGCCACATAAATACATATTTCACATATATAATATTCCACATCTATCTGTCCCATATATTCATATACATATATACACATATATTCCACTATATATATATGTAGTATTCCACATATATACATATATTCCATATAAATATATAAATAAATATATATTTATATGCCACATTTCCTTTATTTCTTCACCAAATGGTAGATAAATATATTGTTTCCTTAGGTTATTTTTTTGACTATTGTGAATACTGCCGAAATAAACAGGACTGAAGATGTAATAAACATGGGACAGTCCCTAACAGAAACACACTCAGTAGTAAGGTTTATGAATCATAATGACAGTTCTAGTTCTCATTACAGAAGGAACTTTCCTCCTGTTTTCCACAGCGGATACAATAATTTACATTCCTATCAAGAGTATACAGGGTTTCCCCTTCACATCTTTGCCAACATTATCTTTAGTCTTTTTGATATTAGCCATCCTTACTAAGGTGAGATGATACCTTATTGTGGTTTCGACTTGCATTTCCCTAATGATTAGTGATGTTGGACATTTTTCTCATGTATCTTTCAGTCATTTGTATGTCTTTTAAGAAATGTCTATTTAAGTCTATTGACTATTTTTTAATCAGTTTACTCGAGTTGATTGGGTTGCTTCTAAATTTTTGATATTAGCTTCCTGCCGGATGTGTAGCTTGCAAATATTTTTCTCCCCCTCTATAGGTTTTCTCTTCACTCTGATGATTTTTTTCTTTACTATATAAAACTATTTAGTTGGATGCTCTTCTCTTTGTCTACTTTTGCTTTTGTTTCCTGTGCTTTTGGGGTCTTGTTAAAAAGCTCTCATCTAGGGGCCGGAGATTTACCTCAGTGGTTCTGCTGCCTGCCTAGCAAGGGCAAGGCCCTGGTTCGATCCTGGTAACCACATACAATAATATAATATTGGGCGTGGTGACTCACACCCACCAGCAATCAGTACCACACCCCACAATGGCAGGTGTGGTGGCTCACGCCTGTCATCCCAGCACTCAGGAGGCAGAGGCAGGAGGATTGCTGAGTTTGAGGCTTGCCTGGGTTACATACTGAGTTCAGGGCCAGCCTGAACTACAAAGCGAGACCCTGTCTCAAAAAAAAAAAACTCTCATCTAGGCCAATAACCTCAAGAATTTCCCTGTGCTTTCTTCGACTAGTTTCATAGTTCCTGTCTTAAATTTAAGCCCTTAATCCATTCTGAATTGATTTTTTTATAACTAATCTGAGACAGTTTCATTATTCTCCATGTGGATATCCAATTTTCCCAGCATCATTTACTGAAAAAAATTTTGTATCCTCTCTCCTCTTCCTAATGTTACACTTTCAAGTTTAGCAAGTAGTAACGTCTTGGAATCGTGTAAGGGCTATTTAAATGCATACTGCAAAATTGGTTGATATTGTTTCCATCCCATTATCCTTCGACTTCTTTTATTTGATTACTTCAAGAAATCCCATATATTTTTAATCTTTGAAGTTATTTTAGAATCTGTGAAAATGTACAGCTATAAAACATTGATTTTTAAATATATAATTAGCAGATATTTATTCAACATCTAGTCTATGTTCAATTTTGTTTCTACTTTGACAAAATATCACCTGTTTATAGTCAACACTCACATTTCCACGTAAAACTGAAAGCAACACAGCTGATAAATAACAGAGCTTGGTCTTGAACCCAGAATTCCTGGCTCAATATAGATGCCCTTCCTGAGAACTCTACTCCACCTTCTTAACATTTTCTGATATATTTTTATATATCAGGTCCAAAGGCAAAAAAAAAAAAAGAAAGAAAGAAAGAAACCTATCAGCATAGTATTACCTGGTAGGAAACAAAGGGTAATCCTAGCCAAATATAAAAATCAGGAAGGACCAAGAGTAAATATATCAGAGTAATTCCACTTACAATACAAACAGGAAGACTTTCAAAGAGGAAAACGAGCCATTATGCCCACCATTAACATAAATATGTTTATCCTCTTTTTACAATATGATCTAATTCAAAATAATTCTTCACCATAGGCCCAATCAGAATCTGTTTGGTACCAACAAAGATGTTAAGAAGACATGCATCCAGGTCAAGAATTGTCAGGAACTACTCTCAGTAGTTGATTTAACTGTACATCTTACCAGAAAGCATCTACTTAGAGGGAGATTAATGTGCCCAGCTTTACACACCTCCTTCAGGGCTGGGGATGTAGGTGCCATGGCCGCCTGGAAGTGCAAGATCCTGAGTTTGATCCCTGGTACCTGACAAAGAAAACAGACACCTCAATCAGAGGAAGTCCAGGAGGAAGAAAAAAAGGTGAGTTGTTAATCCCAGTCTTAATGTTATTTTGTTGTTCATTATTTTTGAGTTAACATTACTTAAAGCTAAAGAGAGAAAGAGAAAATGAGAAAAAGATAGGTGAAGTAAACAATCTTTGCAATTCTAGAGCATGATAGTGGAAATATAACAGTATCTAAAAATCCTAGGTGCTGAGTAATTATCAACTAGATTTTGTATCTTGACTTTCCCGACAGGAAATTTATTATGAGAGCCCAGGTAAGCCTTTCTAAAAGAAAATAAGTATTGAAGTTGAAGGTGTTACAATTCATGATTCCAAAAACCATTGTCATATGGTTTGCAGAAATTACTTTCACCTCTGCCCCACAAAAAAACCATAATTCCAACAGTGAGCCCCCCATTTCAAAAATAAAAGAAACAAAAAGAAGCAACTCATCATGCTTCTCACCTCCTGATGAGTTTAGGCTAACATCGCCTTTTGCAAAAGACGGATTTCAGAGCTTTAAATAAACATATAGGAGATTTAAGTAGTTAGTTAAGAAATGCTACATTACAGGCTTCCCTCCAACTGAGAACTAAATAAACATTGGAGATATTAGACAAATGCAGAGACCTAGCTGAACTGCATGCAAAGACCTATGTGGGAGGTGCTTAGTTTGAGGACCCAATGAGTAGAGTCCCCTCCCATGCAGGCTATCTAGAGCACACCCTTGATTCTCAGTGCTTCTGACGAAGTTTCCTCTTCAATGGGACAACGGCTTTCTATCAAAGAGTGTCATAACATCTTATCAAAGAGTGTCATAACACAGAGTCCTTCTAATTGGTGTGGAGAGTTCTACAAGAGCATAGTAGTCGTAAGCCAAAGCATTGCCTCTCTTTAGGGAAATGGAACAAAATTTAATATACAGGGAGACAGAAAGATAATTAATGCCTTCTTGGCAACCCACCACTCTACTGCCAGTGGGATCATTGTGACAAGTTATGAAATTCAAGTCAAAATATTTAACCCAGCCACTTACTAAAGTGGTAGACCCAATTTTAGGCACCCCACAGTTAGGGTGCTGATAGGGAAAAGTCTTCTCTTCATTTTTCTACAGTGCACGTATATCTGTTGGGCTCTATGGGTGTTCTGTTTCTTCTATGAAGATTATATCTATCTGCAAAATATATACATGTATTTCTATCAATTTAGAAAGGAATGATGAATACAGAGAATTATGATAGGCTGACCAGTTCCAGGAAAACAGAAACTAGACCAAGAATAAAAATAAGTTGAAGACATGATAAATGTGTGAAATAGTAAATAAACTAATTACAGTGATAAGGTCAATAAATGAAGTATACATGTGTTATAATGTCACACACATTTGTACAATTTTGTACATACTGCATTACATACATTTGCACAATTTTCTGGTGTCAATTAAAGAAATGCAAAACAAAGAGAACTCATTAGTACTGGGAATTGTTTCAAAATAACCTGATACAAAGGGGTCTCATCAAAAGGGTATAAAAGGATGAATTAGCCAAAATTCCCCCAAAAGATACAGATTATAGGAACTGGATGCTTGGCTAATGGAATGAGATTTCTAGGTCACCATCATGATGTGCTGATGTACATTATGCCGCTGAGGGAGGGAATTCTCTAACTCTATTTTTAAAGGTCAGGATAGAGGACAGAGGAGTTTTTAGGGAATAACCTGGAAGCAGAGAAGAGGGAGAGAGAAGTTAAAAACTGTCTATGGGTTGACTAAGCTGGGTCCCAGCTGTCCATCAAGGCAAAGCCTGAGAGACTCTGGGGTTATTTCAGAGGTAAGGACTCCCCGCAAGAACATAGAGAAAATATTTCCTGCTGGGTTTTTAAATCGCATACAGTAAAAACAAATACATTCTAAATGTACAGTGTGATGAGTTTAGAAAACATATATATATATATATATATATATATATATATATATATCCATACAATCATCGCCACAATGAAAACATAGAACATTTCCATTATCCCAAGAAGTTTCTTCACGTATTTTACAGTATCCTCACCCTAAGCCCCAGGCAGTCACTGACCTGTTTTCTGTCACTAAGGGTTATTACTTATTCTTGACTTCCAAATAAGTGGAATCCTGCATTATATGTTCTTTTCATATCTGTCTTTTGTTGAGAAAATGGCTTATATATAGATATAGACATTCATTCATGCTGTTTGTAGCAGCAGCTCACGCCTCGGTATTGCTGAGTAGAGTTTCATGAATGAATACACCACGGCTTGTTCAGCCACTTACTTCTGGTAGACATCTAAATTGTTTCCAGGCTTTGGTTATTATGAGTTAAGTTATGGTGAAGATTTGCATACAAGTTTTTTCACGGATATATGCTTTCATTGCTCTTGCTTAAATGCCTATGGGGATTGCTAAGTCATAGGATAAGGTACGTTCATAACTTCATGAGAAACTGCCAAGCTACCAAAGAGCTTTTATAGTGTTGCATTTCTACTAGTAAACGTGTGTAAACCAAGTATTTCCTTGCAGTTTTAATCTGCATTTCCTGACTAAAGATGTTGAGAATTTTTTCATATACTTATTGGCCATTCGTATATCTTCCTTTTATGGAGTGTCTGTTAAAAATCTTCCGTTCATGTTGAGTGTGATTGCAAGCTATATATAAAATGTACCAATAAAGAATTCAATTTAAAAAATCTTCCAGTCATTTTTATATTGAGTTGGTTCCTGCTATGTTGACTTTTTGCTAAGGATGGCAGCACTTCTGGCCAATTTGATTTAGAGCTTGTAATTGGAGCCCCTCTAATGGTGCTGCTAGGCTCAAAATTGCTAGCCAAAGTTCAAGTGAAAGGGTCAGTAATACCTAGAAGGCAAAAATCAGATCGTATCACTCCCCTGCTTCAAATCTTCCAATGCCTTCCCTTGGCAGTTAAAACAAAATCCAAACTCTTAATCTTGGCTCTTAAAGCCTCATGTGATTCAACCTCTGTGTCTCTCTCCAGCTTCATCTCTCGCCTTCTCCTACAGCCTGGGCTTCTCCTGTCCCATATTTTTTCTTGACTAGGTTCCTCTGCGTGGAATTATATTCTTGTAGAAATGGCATGCTGTCTCCTCTTAACCACTCAGCCTCAACTTAATGTCAGAAATTCCTTCCATAATCCTGATTTTAAAAATACTCCCTCCCATTAAATCCTTTTCACTACCTAAAATTATCTGTATTTTCACCAGCAATCAATACTACATACCACAGTGCCCGGCGTGGTGGCTCACGCCTGTAATCCCAGCACTCGGGGGGCAGAGGCAGGAGGATTGCTGAGTTCGAGGCTTGCCTGGGCTACATAGTGAACTCAGGGCCAGCCTGAACTACAAAGCGAGACTGTCTCAAAAAAAAAAAAAATTATCTGTATTTTGTATGTGTTTACTGTTTCTCCTCTACAACAATTCATTCTTATAAGCACAAAACTTTGTCTCACGCATTGATTTATCCCTAAAACCTGTCGAGGACGCCAACAGTATAGTATTAGCTCATTAGGGTTTTTGTTTTGTTGGGGGGGAGGGGTAGAAAGGCTGGTTCTCTGCTCCCTTCAGCTCCTGCTCCCAAGCCCAGTTCCCAGCCTCTGGAATCAGAGCAGCCCTTGCAGCACAGTCTGTGGAGAATGCGCCCAGGCGCTCGCTCACCCGGAAGCTATCATCACCGCAGCAGGCCGCGCGGCTTTGTGAGATGAGGCAGGTAACTTGAGAAGGAAAAAACGTACATCAGATATTCTTTTGAGATAATTAGACTCCTTACAGAAGGCCTCAAGTTGCTAGGTAGTATTTCTTCCTCACTGTGGGAGAAAGTTGTTACTTTTCATGATATTTTTTATCCTTTTCTTTGAGCTATTTTACACTTGATCTTAGCCAAAAGGCCGAGAAGCGATCTTTGAGCTATTTTAGTGGCAGAAAGCTTCAGCTTGCTTTCCAGGCCAGGTTCCCATCTGCTATTTCTAAATCTCATTTCTATTCCTTCTTGTCCGTGATCTGATCACTGTGATCCTTTGTAAAAGACTCTAAACTCCATGTTTTGATTCAAACTGGAAATTCAGAGCAAGGGTTTTTTTTCGCCCCTTGTTCTTCTGATTTTCCAGTCTTTTGCTTTTACTTAATGACGGTTGGTAGATAGATGGACAGATGTTATTCATCTTTTATTTACTCGGATAGCTGTTTGGAAGCACGTTCAAGGGGCCCATAGGCGATGACCACACAGAAATGGTGACAAACACTTGATGAGTATTCCGTTTCTGTGCCAAGGGTGGAAAGCACTGGTCTTCCGTCCACATCTGAACTAACAAGCAAAGCTCTTCCCACTTGTAGTTATCATAATCTCTACAAAGCCACACATTTTCTCTTGCATTTAGTAACCAATCAAAATGAAAAATTAAAAGAAAACTACTCTCAAGTTTTTAATTAATTTTATATGTATAAATTAAATGAACCTTCTCTTTAGGATTCCCTCTGTAGCATTCTTGTGTACAGTTCAGCCATTCATTTCATAAGTAGTAAAACCTATCATGTGCTAGAGGCTGGGCATAGGTAGGAGTGGAGAAAAGACAGTGCAAGAACACTTAGCATACTGCTTCCTACTTCTAAAGGCTTCTACTCTTGATGAAGTACTAAAATAATTGCACATTGGAAATATTAGCCAGGTACTCCGGAGAAACACAATTAGTAGGATCTATATATAGGGAGTGTATTTCATGGAACTGGCTTCCCCCGTTGTGAAGACTGGCAAGTTCAAATTCTGCAGCATGCACCAGCAGGCCACAGACCCTGGGAACAGATGAAATCTGAACCCCTTTTCTCTAGGGAAAGTTAGTCTGTAGGTCTTCAACTGATTGGGTGAGGCTTATTCTCAAACAATTATAGCCTGTAACCTCCTGTTCTCAGTCATTTGATTTAAATGTTAATCTGATCTTTTAAAAATACCTTCTCATTTAGAATAGTGTTTGATCAAATTTCTGGGTATCCCAACATAGGTTAATGGGAAAATAAAATAAATCTATAATTAACTTTAGATTACACACACACATGTGAAACAACCAGAGATCAATATAAGACAATGCATGTTAAACATGATCAACTAACGGGTCAACTCTCAGGTGAAATGAGAGAATAATAACATCCAGTAGGCAAGGAGGTGTCAGATCTCTTGCAGACATTAGTCTATACTCGCGTTAACCTTTGAGAGGTCACACAGACACACAACTGCTTTTGCAGATGAAGAAAATGCAGCCCAGAGAGGTTAAATACCTTGCTCAAGATTACACAGCACATACTGTGACCTAGGTAAGTGGGACAGCAAAGCTCTGAAAAGTTAGAGGGGAGGACACTGCAGATGCACAAGAAAGCAGAGGGACAAGGACCGAGTCTGACGGGGTAACTGTAACAGGTCTTCCTTCCAGAGTGAGGCCATCATCCTTTTTCCAGCTCCTGACACTATAATCTCTAAGTTTTCACTGGTTCTTCATGCAAGTGCATCTTCTTTAAGAGGATAAATAAAGAAGTCATGAAATGAGTATGATAAAAATAGGATGGAACTCCCTTTCTAGATGTTTTGTTACATTTTTAAACCAGTTGTTATGCACAGACACATTTCAGGTTGTCTTCTTGTTTTTGTCCTTGAAGTTGACCAAAAGCCTATCCTGTCTTCTTAGAATACCATACTTGCTTTCAATTTTTAGAAACAGCAACATCATTCTGCAGCGAACAACTTGTTTATGGACCCACATACTTAGCAGTAGAAATGTATTATCAAAATAGTATCTTAGAACGGTTTATCTTAGAATGTCTCTTTCATAAAGCAAACATAGACTATCTTTACATATGCTTAATTGGTCATTGAGATATTCCCTTCTATGAAGAACCACTTCTAGTCTGAGTCTATTTTCTCTTCTGAGTTGTTAGTATTTTAAAATACATTTTGATAAGTTCTTTTTATATTTTTTGTATTATTCCTCTAGTAGTGTATTTTGAAAATATCTTCTACGCTCTGGCTTGCTTTTTCATTCTCTTACTATTGCCTTTTGCTGGATAAAAGTTCTAAATTTTTATTAGTCATATTTATCTATCTTTTCATTTAGAATTAATGCATTTGGAGTCCTATTTTTAAAAAATCTTTGCCAGACTGCTAGAAGACTACCAACAACATGGGAAAAAATCTTTACTAGCTGTGTATCAGACAAAGGGCTATTATCGACAATATATAAAGAACTCAAACAGATCAGCCTCCCCAAGTTTAAAGACCCAATTCAAAAATGGGCAACAGAAATGAACAGACACTTCTCAGAGGCAGAAATCAAAGCAGCCAAGAAACATATGAAGA
>PVIC010032321.1:0-20740 GCA_004025085.1 Thryonomys swinderianus
GAGGGTTAGCTCAGTGGTTCCGGTGCCTGCCTCGCAAGCGTAAGGACCTGAGTTCGATCCCCGGTTACCACATATAATGCTGGGCATGGTGGCTCACGCCTGTAATCCCAGCACTCGGGAGGCAGAGACGGGAGGACTGCTGAGTTCGCGGCGGCTTGCCTGGGCACCATAGTGAGCTCAGGGCCAGCCTGAACTACAAAGCAAGACCCTGTCTCCAAAAGCAAAAAAAAAAAAAAAAAAAAAAATAATATATATATATATATATATATATATATATATATATGTATATATGGGAAAGCTTTTCCTGTGCTTTCGAGTTGATTTCAAATATGTTTTCCTCCAGGAGATCTTCCTGGATATTCTCTGCCTTCACCCTCACCTGGATCAGGAATCCTTTTTGTTTCTTTCTTATGACTGTCTTGCTGTCCTCGGGCATGTATGATTATCTCCATTCCATATTGTGAGATAGGGATCAAAATTTTGCTTCTCTGGTGCTTTATGTGATAATGAACCCATATAAATATTCAGAAAATATTTAATGAATAAATTGAGTAGAGAAGGGGAGGAGTTGGAAGAGTGAGAGATTTAGTGTCAATGAGCACCTTTTAAAAGACTATGTGTTACTTCTCCATACTTTAGCTTTTTTTTCTTTTGTGGGGGGAATGATAGTTGGGGGGGAAGAGAAAGAGAGAGATTTCTGGAAAACCCAGAATTGAAAATAGAGAGAGTAAAGGAGAGAGGAAGAAAGAGAGGGAGGAAGAAAGAGTGATCTCAGATATGTGGAACAGAGGGAAAAGAAGGAGGGAAGAAAAGAGGGAGAGACAGAGGGAGAGAAACAGAGAGAGAGAGACAGAGAGAGAGAGACAGAGAGAAGAGAAAGAGAGCTGAAGGTAGAGACAACTTGAGTCACTTCAGTCCAACTCCCAAATAGAGGCTTTGAAAGTTTCATGCCTAGTATATCCTGGGAGAAGTAGGATAGTTACATTTTAATAGTAAAAAATGTTGAATTTAAGATGTTATTTAGATAGTATGTCTTTTAAACCAGCACCTTTATTTCATATTTATAACATTTAAATATAATGGAAATAAACAAAAGGGAATTCCCATTCTCACTCTTAGAATTTCTAAAGGAGTCTATCATAGATCATGCTGGAATGTTAGATAATCTGGCTGGTGGGATTATGAAGGACTTGTCCTTGTACCACTCTGAGTTTTGAAAAGGGATTTTTAAAATAGCAGAATGACCTTTCATTTTAATTTGTCTGGCTATACATTACTTATATTTTAGTTTAGGTTTCATCTGCCTCCTCTAACTTGGTAACTGGGAAGTCTGTATTCTTAGCTGATGGCCCCCTTTACTCAGAGCACTTGAGAGTGGAGCTGCTGTGCCTTCCTGGAGATGCAACTCAGGAGTTACAGAATGTGATGTTCCACTTTGTGTTATTTAGCACTTTGAAATTTATCACCCAGAAGTAAATTATTACATTCTGATCATCATATACATTTCTGTTAGAAATCTTGGATGTTTTGTTTAAAAATAACTCCAAGAATTTTATATCTTAAAATCTTAGGCCTCCAAGAGCATTTTTATATAAAATTAAGTGAACACGGGCTGTACTTCATTTTCAACTGGAAAATGGGTTAATATTGTGAATAACTCTCTGTTTACTAGAGTACATTGAAATAATCATCCATTTCTTCTAGGGGAAAAGTTTCCTAGTTTCTTTATTTTTCTATTAATATAGCACAAAAAAATGCCTAATCTTTGTTGAACAGATTGATTAAAAAGATGAACATAAAAATATTTTATGGGGCCGGAGAATTAGCTCAGTGGTTCCGGCGCCTGCCTCGCAAGCACAAGGTCCTGAGTTCTATCCCAGTAACCACATAGAATGCTGGGCGTGGAGACACGCCCACTAACAATCAACACCGCATACCACAATACTGGACGTGGTGGCTCACGCCTGTAATCCCAGCACTCGGGAGGCAGAGACAGGAGGATTGCTGAGTTCGCGGCGGCTTGCCTGGGCACCATAGTGAGCTCAGGGCCAGCTTGAACTACAAAGTGAGACCCTGTCTCAAAAAAAAAAAAAAAAAATTTATGTTTTGTGCAAATTACAATTTAAAAAGTTTTTTTTTCCTTAAAAAAGAAACCACCAATTTATGAATAAGTAATGTAAAAAGACATACTGTAGAACTCTGAAAATTATAACAAAATCAGAACAAAGATTCAGGTTCTTTGGTTATGTAAGACCATGTAAAATATATCTGAATATCATATATAAAATATATGTGAACATTATTTGTCTTAATTACTTTTCTCATCACTGAGACAGTGTACCCAACACCTGAAGTTAAAAGAAAGGTTCATTTAACTTACAGTTTGTAGAGGCTTCAGTCCATAAGCAGCTGGCTTCAAGACATGGTGGAACATGGCAGAGGGGCAATAATTCTGATTGAATGTGCCAAAGAAACAAGAAGCCTTTAACAGCATATTTCTGCCCCTTTTATTTTATCCATACTACTGGGATTAGGGAGGTGCCAATCACTCATGTATAGTTGTTTGATAATCACACAACCTTAATCCCAGCATAACACACTCTAAATTCAGCCACTTCTATTTGTCCATGTGAGGCTTTGGGGGAATATCTAGATACAAGCTATAACATTATTTTCACTCATAATTTGATTGCTTATAAGCTAGAAAATTGTTTTGAGTTTCAATTTTTTTCTTTTGTATATGTCATCTTTCTTTGACAGAGTGCAAACTTCATAGCAAATAGAGCTTTTTCTTTATCATAATTGGAGAATATATAGTAAAATTCACACGTGACACTGGATAATGATTATTTGGATGTAAATCCTCATAACTTGATATAGAAAGGATAAACTAAGGATTATTTTGCCATAAGATTAACTCTGTAATAAGTGTGATGTTGCTTATTTTCTAGTTAGGAACAGAAATTCTACATTTAGGACCACTTAGCAAAGACAGTGATAATTAGGTTTAAAGACTGATAATTGGAGAAGTAATAAGTTGAGGCATGGATATACTTCATGTTTTTATAACAGGGAAAGGAGAATTAGATTATTTCCTCAAAAAGAGATACCTGGAGGACACACTAATAAGTGAAATAAATAGATCACAGATAGGCAAATACCGGATCTTTTCTTTGATATGAGCACCTGTAGGTGAAAATGAGCTCTAGAAAGTATGACAGTTTTTGTAGAATGGGAAGTTTCCAAAAGAAATTTGGTGTGGGAATGTAATGAGGTGGAAGGAATAAATATTCTGAAAGAAAATACAAGAGCATGTATATAGGGGGTGGAGAGGTGTGGGTAGGTAGGGATATGGGCAAAAATGAGAATTAACTTGTGTCATATATTGGCATAAATTCCCCGATGTTATGTGTGATTGTGAGATGTATATAAATTGTACCAATAGGGGCCAGAGATTTAGCTCAGTGGTTCCAGCGCCTGCCTCGCAAGCACAAGGCCCTGAGTTCGATCCCTGGTAACCACATACAGTGCTGGGTGTGGTGACTCACGCCCACCAGCAATCAATACCACATACCACAGTGCCAGGCGTGGTGGCTCATGCCTGTAATCCCAGCACTCGGGAGGCAGAGACAGGAAGATTGCTGAGTTCAAGGCTTGCCTGGGCTCCATAGTGAGCTCAGGGCCAGCCTGAACTACAAAGCGAGACCCTGTCAAAACAAAAAAAATTGTACCAATAAAGAATTAAAAACAAACAAATTACTTATGGATTTAAAATCGCTATAATAAAGGTGAGAAAATGCTATTAAAAGCTAGCCATTTTGTCCTCTATTCTGCCTTTGGTTTTAAAGCTCTTTGTCAACTGTCTACTGTATATTTTCTTCAAAACTGATCTTTTTGAGTTTAGGGTTGTATCTTTATTTCTGTATACTGCTAGTACAAAATAGGGACTCATGGTTTCATTGAATTAAATTTGATTAAGATGCTGCTCTTTAGTTCTCAGTTTAGACAGTGGGCCTTGTATGAATGTCTTTGCAGGCTAAATTGAGGTAGGGTAAAAAAATGAAAATCAAGTCTTTGTTTCAGTTTTAAGGATGGGAAAAACAAGTTGCAATATAAGAAAAGTGAGAATTGGAAAGTCCTTTAAGTTTGGACATCAATTCAACTTTGGAATGGATTTCATAGTTGTTTATTTCATATATTTCTTTTCTGATAGTTCATGGCTTGGATTATTACCAGCTTGGGGGGTTAAGAAACATGCACAAAATGACTGTGATTTGCCAGCTTTATATTGTCACATACAATGAGATTCCCCCCTTTCTTTTAGTTTATTTTTATTTTTACTGGTACCTTATATACATCACAATCAAATTCAGTATTGGGAATTTGTATCAGTATAAGACATGATTTAGTTGTCATTTTTCCCATTCCCCTATTCACCCCACAATGCCCACCCCCTAAATACATAAGCTTTGTTTCCCTTCTTTATTGACATCACATTTTTTCTGTAACCCTCATTACTCAGATCTCCACATTTCCCTTTGAATATTTTGTTTCACAATATCCATCATACATTCTAGAACTTATTAACATATTCAGTTTCTCATACCAGAGAACAGATATGATACTTACACATCTGTGACCTATTTATCTCACTTATGAGTATGTACTAAAGGTATGCCCATTTGAGTGTAAATGACTCAAACTTATCATTGTTTAAGGCATAGTAATACTCCACTTAAAAGAAAAACCAAATCTTCTTTATCCAATCTCCATTTGATGGGCATTTAGGTTGTTTCCAACATTTAGCTTTCCTTATTTTATGTCACATTTTGGAATGGATATTCTTACTTTTTTTTCTACTGGTCAAATGTGATTATTTCTTAAGCTCTTAAGAAAAGCTTTAAAAATAGAAGAGCATTTCTGATATCTTTTTGTTGGTATGAGTCACTTCAATATTTTTGGATTGACCTCCTTACGACATCCATATAATATGTTTCAAGTTGCTCAGGACACTTGTGACCTGAAGAATAAAGGTATAAATGGATAAAATACAAATAAATGTTGTATATAAAGATAAATAAGTGCTTAAACAGTGCTGCAAAATATTTTCCATGTGAAACATCAGTAATTCTTTGAAACGTTCATCTAGTAATATTGTTACTAATATAGTATTAATATTCAGAATATATTTTTAAACTCATTGCTACCCTAATATTAATCTATTTTTCATTAAAAAGTTCAAAGCAAAAGACTTTGAGATCTAAACCAAAAACACAATACTGAGAAAGCCAAAAATATTTTTTCTTTCAACATCAGTGTTGGCTATAACCTTTATTACAATGAAGTGTTTTTTTCAAATGCAATCAATATTAAATGGTCTCTTTGCTAAGATAAACATTGTATTAATGTGCATATCTTACCTCCCAGGGCTTAAAATAGCAAAAAGAAGTAGGAACTGAAAGTACCTTGAATCCATGCTGACTTGTATACTTGGGGTACAAATTGAGGTCAGCAGTAGTCTCAGGACCAGATAGATCAAGTAAGAAATGATACGAACAAGGGAATTGGCTCCTCTGTTTAGTGTTTTCTGTAATTCCTCTCTGTATGATTGGCTTTTGGCCGACTTCTATTTTTTTCCATTTTTAAAAGTGGAAAATTCCACTTTAATATTGCTGTGTATGACACAAAATAGCAACAGAAAAATAGTCCATCGCACATAGTAGGACTAACTGAATGAAAATCAGGCAGTCAAATAGAATGTGTAAAACATTTTGTCCTTTGGACAAATTCAGTCTTCTAACTTTTATTATGATATTTTAAGTCATGGCTGTCAAATTGTACTAACAGAATTTCATTGGATTTCTAAGTAAGAACAGGCTAAACAGAAACACATTTTTAATCATCCAGGATGCAAATAAATTTCATAGTAGGAGAAAAAACTCTGGACTAGAAGAAATAAAACAATTACCTAGGTGTAATTTTCAAAAGTGTACCCTCAGATAATTCCTCTTTTTATCTCCTACCAAGTATGTATCACAATCATGAACTCAGATAATGTGTACTTAAATGATATTTCTCATGCAATTTGTATTTTTTCTCTTGTTTCTCACCAACTTTTGTGTTTGAAAATCAGTGGAAAAGCTGAGCTGTAGACTTTTATGATTTTTCTTAGTAAATATTCCATTGTCTAGTGCAATAATTTCTCCCCAGGTAATACCAGTTCTATACCTCTGTGCTAGGTTTTGCCTAGTATGCATATGTATTCACTCATGGTTATGTCTTAGTTCTAAGATATTTTATAAAGCAGATGTAGTAGGTTAAATGAAGGTCACTTTTTCCTTTCTCAGCTAGGTTAGTAACATCTTGGATCAGAAACCCACAGAAATATAGGTTTTCTTGGTTCTGAGAAGTACTCTGTTGCAGCCCTGGCTAAGTTCTATTACTAGTTGAAATAGTCTTGGTATATCATGATCACTCAAGCAATGGGTTGTTCCAGCAAAATACCTTTGTGGCTTAATAATATATATAGTTTGAAAATATGATTAATGGTAACTTCAATACAATTTTATTTAAATTTTGACTTTTGGATGACTTAGCTTCTTAATTAGATAGAAATAACCTTGCTAAAAAGAACTAATCAGGCTGGAGGGTTAGCTCAGTGGTTCCGGAGCCTGCCTCGCAAGCGCAAGGTCCTGAGTTCGATCCCTGGTAACCACATACAATGTTGAGCATGGAGACTCACGCCCATCAACAATCAACACCGCATACCACAGTGCCAGGCGTGGTGGCTCACGCCTGTAATCCCAGCACTCGGGAGGCAGAGACAAGAGGATTGCTGAGTTTGCGGCAGCTTGCCTGGGCTCCATAGTGAGCTCAGGGCCAGCCTGAACTACAAAGTGAGACTCTGTCTCAAAAAAAAAAAAAAAAAGAACTAATCATTTTTAGTGTAGTACATTATTTGTGAATGCAAGTTATGCTCATTTGCATAGAAAAGGAGCTTTTATTCACCAGTGTGTGTTAGAAAGCCAAGCTGAGCCCCAAACCAATGAATCCCCAGCTAGATATCTTGTTATTTAATCCTTGGTATTATCTGCACATGCTGTGCACAAAGTAGCAAATATTTTACTCATTACCATATAAAAATAATTTTCTTATAAAATAATACATCTGTATTGTAAGAACTGTATTGAGAATGAAACATAACTGTCTTCAACAGAGCTTAAGGAAAAATTTTGGTGTAATGCTGAAAATTATTTATCCCACTGATTAAAAGTTATAAAATCTGGTGACTTTTAAGTTTAGATTAACTAATTTCATAATTTTTGGTCACCTTCTTTTCACTCAAGAAAGTCTTATTCCTTTTTGTTTATAATCTCTGTACCCTTAGTTCGAGTTTCAGTGATACATGGGTTTCATTACTTCCAGTAGTCTAGATCCACAAACAATTTTAGAAAATATGTGCCATTACTCAGTGACCATATCAGCCACTTTCTACAAAAAAGCTTTTCGACTCCTTTTCTTCCATGGGTTTTTATATAATCCCCTACCTATCTTATGTGAGACTTTTAAGGCAAAGGTATGTATACTTGGGTTACCCTTGTCACATTCATCATGTTTTCAATGTACTTAAAATCTTGATCATTGCTGCTATCAAAATATTTTCTCTGTCACTTTTCTTGGGAAAGCGCATAAAGATATTTTACATTTAATAATACATTACATGCCTAAGTTTCTCACAGTTTAAACACAGTATTGAAAATATCTGTTCACTTATCGAGTCAACAATACTTTAAATGTTTTTTTGTTTGGTTGTTTGTTCAGTCTCATTAAGACAAAGTCAATTCTGAGGCTGTGTTATCTATTCAAAAAGAACTCAGGTACTCAAAGTAGAATAACTCAGAAACCTAATTAACATCATCTTGTTTGAACTCTGTCTCAATGGGGTTCTGGAAATGAAGTCAGTTATCTTAAAGTGTCAAAATCAGACTGAGCTGGTTGGAGCCCAGCTTGAACTCGTATGTATTGGAAGTTTACAATCTTATGTGAAATTCTTAATGTCCATTAGACTTGGAGCATTGCAGGCTGTATTTTACACAAGTAGCCAGGTGTGGGCAGTGATACAGGGCTCAGGAGATCTCTTAACTGGCCCAGGGATCCAAGGCAGTCAGTGCAAAACCTGGCCAGCAGCCCGAGCTAGTAGGAGCCATGTGACTGTGGTGAGTTGGAGTGTGCAATTGCCTCCTGCTTCAGAGCTACCTGATCCGAATACTAAGCAGAGCGAGTGCCGGGCTGAGTGTAAGACACTGAAGACACTGCAGAGCAAGGTGCTTATTCCAGAGCATTACAAAACATGGAGATTAAAGACCAGGGAGCTCAAATGGAGCCGCTGCTTCCTACGGTAAGAGACAACCTGCTGTCAAATAGATTAAGTGCTTTGCTGCAAAACCTGTCAGGCAAGTGATCTGCTGACTAGGTGCAGAGACTCTACTTTTGGGGTGGTGGATGGCTCCAAATACAAATGGACAAGGGTCTCCTTCCATCTCGGGAGACTGAAATCCATAAAGCAAAGCACATGATTTTTTTTTCACTTTTCTCAATATGGATGCACTATGGTGATAAAATGTCTCATGTTTGCTGCTGTTTGAAGAAATGGCTAGCTTTTAGCAACAGGGCAGTTATGTGTCTCTCTCCCTGTCTATTCCTGCCTATCTTTCTGTTTCTCAGGCTGTGCAGTGATGGCTCAAGCTCGTGCAAAGAAGCCCTGTTTTATCTTATTTAATCCCTAATAAATTTCCTCTTTATGCCTCATCCTCAGGCAGTGAGGTGAGGGAATCTTCTACTGTTGCAGCTCTAGAGATTTAGTCTCGGCAGAAACGGGGGGGGGGCATCATATGTGTGTGTGTGTGTGTGTGTGTGTGTGTGTGTGTGAGAGAGAGAGAGAGAGAGAGAAAGAGAGAGAGAGAGAGAGAGATCTGTCAGTCTCTAAAGGAAATGTGTCATGGTTTGTATACAAAGAGCATATACATTTTGGAGGGGGCAGACCCACGATTCAGATTTGAATATCTGAGAGTTTACTCAGCTGTCATTTGGAAACAGCTCATCCATTTATTTCTGGATCCTAAAGCTGCCTCCATAGATTTAATTTTTGGACAAGTGATTGATTTACCTCTTATCCTCTGTTGAATCTCTCTGTCTGGTTCACAGACTTTGGAGATCTTCAGGCAACATCTTTTTTAGTCTGGAGCAGCTGATGTTGCTGTTTTTAAGGGGAAAAAAAGAGAAAGAAAGCACCAGTATTTTCTCGACGCAGCAGAGATATCAGTAATACCTTTCAGTCACCTCTCAGTGCTGTAATAGCCCAGAATGGGAGAAATCCCCTCCCGATCCAAACCAAAGGAGGGGCTGATGGAGGGGCTGTTTCTCAGGTTCAGAGACCCACCTTGCATACGAGGGACTAGCGGTGAAGTGTCCCTTTCCAAATCCATTCCTAAGCTTTGAATACATTTGTAAATTGAGTGATAGCATAGGAAGGGCGAACAAATTCTGGGCCACCGTATTTTCAGGCCCATACTTCTCCTGCTGGGCTCAAATGCTGCAAAAAGATTCCAGTTTGCATCCCAGAATCAGCTGTGACTACTGAGCATGCCCAGTTCTCCTCGCGGGACTCCCGGTTTGCTCAGGGAGGGAGCAGGGAGATGAGAAGAAAGCAGAAGTCAGTACCAAGAATGGAGCCTAAATAAAGGGCAAGGGCAATATTGGGGTGAGGAATGTTAATTAGCCCGCTTGAATGCAGAGTCATTTCTGTGTGGAATCAAAGTGAAGTTATTACACGACAACAAGAGTAAAAGATTTATTCATCTCGTAAACTTGAATAGAAATGTAAATTAGGGTTTTGTGGTTACTTAGAATATACAGTATTGAAGATACCAGATAACTAGGGTAAGATGAACTAGATACAGGAATTGCAGTGTGGGGATTTAGGAAAGATCAGATAGAGAGAAAAACCTTTTTTTTTTTTTTGTAGCAGAGGAGGGGGTTGGAACTTGTCCTAGAAAAGCAGGCTGAAGCCTGTTTGATGTGGCTTATGGATTGTCACTTGTCGAGAACAGTTAAAGGGTTTAGGATCAAATGAGGATTAACTGGAGGAATTTAGAAATGGGCGACATTACAGGGTTAGATGGGCAACCAGTTTGTTACTTAAAGGTGGAGAAAAATACGGGTTTGGCTAGAAAAGACCTACATTAAGTCTGATGGAAGTGTTTGAAGGTCACAGTTATAAGTTTACATTTCATAGGAATAATAGCCAAAACAGAATGGTTACACAGTTAAATGGTAAGACAGGACTGTTAACAGTTAATTTAAGAAAAGTAAACCTGAGGAGCTATATATTTTGGCGAATTTTTGATCCAGTTTTACATTTGTATACTGTTTCCTAATTCCCCAGCTGCTTTTCTGCCTTCTTTTTAGTGTTCAAAACAAGTATTATATATAAAACATAATTTATTACCTTCACTTTAAAGATGAGAGCTTGAGGCACGAGGAATCTGAATACTGTGTCTCAGGCCACGTAGTGATGAAGCTGGGACTGGACTGTAGGGCTTCTAAAACTAGTTTGGAAGTTTAAAAATTAAAAAAAAAAACATATATTGTGCTGTTCACAGGCTTAATACAATCACTTCCCAGACTGGAACTTTTATTCTTGGAAAAGAAAAACAAGTAGCTTTGGGCTTCATTTTAGAAAAATAATCAGATAACTTTGTAAATAACTGTGTGACAGGAAATATGGCATGTTTAAGAATAGAAAGTCCTAGTACTGCTATTAATTTGTTCTATGATCTTAGGAAATTTATGGCTTAGTTTCATCAGCTGAAAAGTGGGAAGGGAATAGTCTATATCCTTTGTATTTTGTGATGGGTAATGAAATGACTCATGTGTGGTTCCTTAGAGTTAGGAAAGTGCTTAATAAAAGTCAGTTTCTATTTTCATTGTTGATTGAAATATAAGCACTGCGATGGATTCTAGGTTTTAGATTTTTATGAAAGTTGGCATTCAGTAGTCTAGTAAGTAGGAACAGTGGAAAATAGAGTACTGAAAAAGATTGGACAGTGGAGGTGGGAGTTGGGATTTTTACGTTATAACCGTGGAAACTTTGCAGTATGATTGGAGAGCCAATTGGAAAGACATTAAAAACCAAGATTAGATTTGGGACAGAAATAGTCAGAGGTAAGTAAAGAAGTGAAAGAGAAAGAAAAATCATAAGAATGGAGAAATTTGTCAAATGAATTAATGCACTGATTCTGATGTAAGTGAAATGGAAGACTTAGGAAGCATCAAAGATAATTTACATTTGCTAGATTAGCCACCAGTGCATTTGGTAGGTCCTATTCATGCAATGGAGTGGAGTACTCACTCTTCTGGGCCCAGGGTACAGTTTCTTCTCATAATTCTGATACTGTAGAACAAGTGTGTCTATACAATTTATTTCCTTCTTAAATGCCTACTCTTGCCCAAACATATTCTCGGTGCTAGAGACATAGTAATGAATAAGGCAGACAAAATCCCAGTCTCAGTGGAACTCATAATCTCTCTAGTCTAAAGATAAGGGTCAATATAACCTTTTATTAGACTGATTTTTTTTCTCTTCAAATACTTAATCATTGTTACAAGCTTTTTGAGAAAGGTATATATGGAATATATGTAAGTACTGATGATAGTATTTTAGTAAGATAGGATTAATCTTTTGAAAGTATAAAGATAAACATTTAGGATATTAGATTATGATTTCACATTTTCTTCTGACATTCAGTGCTGTAGTTCTTTCTAGGAGGAATCTGAGAATTTTTAAATTTCCAGACAAAGGATAAAACATCTAGGAAAATAACTTTACAACAAAAATTTATTTTCTATATTATGTTTTCTGGTGATACATATAGTGTATTAACCTTCTGAGAATCTGATATCCCAAATAAACTTATTTTAAGTTGAGCCTATTCATATAACATCCCTGAGGTATGGAACTAAAGTTACTTTTTTAGAGATAGCTTAATAGTATAGAATAGATAGTGGAATTTAGCACTTATTTTTAAAGTTAAGTTTAGATTTCCAAATGACCCACTTTATTGAATTGTTTTATGTGTGGGAAAATTAAGAAAAGCCTTATGTATTATTAAAGTAGGGAGGGAAAACAAGACTAAAATATCAAAATTATAAAAATAACACATAAAGTGGTTAAGTAATATTGTTCTGTTTTACTTGAGTGGGAATTTAAATTATAACTTCAGTTTAAAGAAAACTACATACAGTTAAATCAGTCCTTGTTTGTCCTTTTTTGATTTGGATTATTGCTGTCAATGGTTTTGCAGAAATTAAATTTATATATAGGAGGCTAAGGTTTGGAGTGAGTGATAAAATCTTAACTCCACAAGTATGAAGTTTATGAGAAAAAATATTAAAAACTGATTAGAAAGTAGGCTAGTTTATGATGGAAAGTTAGAAAAAATCTGGGCCACGATCTGAAACTCAAAGATAATCAGAGCAGGGTCAGAATAAGATCACACTTATGTCATATCAATTCTTTGTAACCTAGGATGATGGCTTCATTAAAAGTCCAAACTAGGCACACAGTTTGCAATGCACTGCAGTATGCTGCATTAAATGTAGAAAAGGAAGGTGACACTCTGAGCCCTTGTGTGTAGACACTTCAACTCTTCCTTTCCCATGTCTCAGAAGACACAAGACATTTGATCATTTGGATTCTGGGGAGATACCATTGTCAATCTATAGAATAAACATTTATTAAAATTTATGTTTCATTATTAGATAAAATAAACATCAGTTGAAGTTTTAATGCATTTTAAACCATAAACAATTACTGTACTCCTTAGGGTGTGTTTTTTTTTGAAAAGGAAAAAATAATTGATTTGTAGTGTGTCTTTTATGGAATAATATATGTATATATCTTAGTCTTAGCTAAAAGGTGGAAGGGCAATTGCATGTGTATTTTAATATGCTTTATTTTTTAAAGGACAATTTAGGTTCACAGATATATTAGATAGAGGATACAAAGATTTCCCTATATTCTCTGTTCCTATACAGGCATAATCTATCCTATTAACAGTATCCCTTACTAGAGTGTTGACATTCTCACAATTGGTAAATCTATATTAATATACTATTTATCACCTATATCCATAGTTTGCGCTAGAACTTGATATTAATCACTCTAGAGGCTTAGACAGATTTGCAACATCTATACATCATTATACTATAACAGGGAGTAGTTTCACTGCCCTAAAAATTCTTTGAGCTTTTATATTCATCCTTCCCTCTCCATTCACTTCTGAAAACCACTGTCACCAAGTTTTTCCTTTTTCCAGAATGTCATCTAGTTGGAATCGTATATTATAGTAAATAGCTTTCTCAGACTGACTTTTCTCACTTAGTAATAGGCATTTAAGTCTCCTCTTGTCTTTTCATGGCTTGAGAGCTTCTTTCTGTTTAACATCATAATATTCTATTAGATGTAGTACAGCTTATCCATTTATCTACAGAAGGACATCTTGGTTGCTTCCAAGTTTTAGCAGTTGTAGATAAACATCCATGTGTGAGTTTTTGTATGTATGTACATTTCAGCTTTTTTTTTAGACAGGGTCTTGCTTTGTAGTTCAGGCTGGCCCTGAGCTCACTATGTAGCCCAGGCAAGCCTCCAACTCAGCAATCCTCCTGTCTTTGCCTTCCAAGTGCTGGGATTACAGGCATGAGCCACCACACCTCGCACAGTGGTATGGGGTATTGATTGCTGGTGGGCGTGAGTCACCATGCCCAGCATTGTATGTAGTTACCAGGATTGAACTCAGGGCCTTGTGCTTGCAAGGCAGGCAGTGGAACCACTGAACTAAATCTCCGGCCCTCAGCTTTTTCAAATAAGTACTAAGGAACTTCATTGCTGGTTTATATCAGAAGAATATTTAGTATTTAAAAAAAAATCTCCAAACTGCTTGTAAACCTACTGAACCATTTTGGATTTCCAGTAGCAGTTAATGATAGCTCATATTGCGGTACAGCTTCATTAACCTTTGCTACTGTCAGTGTTATGGATTTTGGCCATTTCCATAGAAGTGTGTAGTATTTCAATTTTAATTTGCATTTCCCTGATGTCATATGATATGTTTCTTACCCTATTTTACATTTTTATGTCTTCGGTAACATGCTAAAATTTTGGATCATTTTAAAATAAGATTATATTATTTAATTTTTAAAATTTTTGCGTTTGGTTTTATTACTCTACATGTAACAATTTTAGACTGCATGCTCTTTGACTAATTTTAATAATATTATCAAATCTTTCACATATTTGTTTCTCTACTCTTTAGTTATTTTTAATTTTTCTGTTGGCTCCACTAAGTAAATAATTTGAGCAGTTTTCAGAAAAGTTTCTTGGTTGGTATACATTCGTAAGCCCATTTTAGTATATGTGCTGCCGAAGCGAGCACTCGTAAGCCCATTTAAAAAAAAATCTCAAAATATCTTCCCGTTGCCTTCATACAGAAATAATAACTTGGCAGGTATGTAATTCTTGGTTCAAAATTATTGTCCCTTAAAACTCTGTAGATAATGTTTCATTGTCTTCTGGTATTAAATTTTTTCACTTTTAGCTTTATTGGTGCAATTTATATTTATATTATTATCACCTTCACCATAGGGAATTTATATCTTTACGTGATGTATATTAATTTTTTCCCACTTCTCTCCCCTCCCTTCAATACCTCTTCCTTTCCTTATTTACAAAAGCCATTTTCATTTTTCCTTCTTTTCTGAATTTTTCTTTTTCCTTCCTTCCTTTCCCCCTCCCCTTCTGTTTCCACCTCTTTTTTGAATAATTTTTCTTATTTCACATTGTTTATTATATATATATATGTTATATATATGTTATATATATAATATATATGTTATATATATTATATATATATATATTTGTTATTTTGAGACAGGGTCTACTTTGTGGCTTTATAGTAGAGTTTTACTTTGGGGATTGTAATACCCCCTGCCATGTCGTGTTTGCTTAGAATTGCTTTTGCTATTCTAGTTTTCTTGTGGTTCCAGATGAATTTTTGTATTATTTTCTCTAGCTCTGTGAAGTGTACCATTGGAATTTCAGTTGGAATTGCATTGAATCTGTATAGTAGTTGTGGAAGTATAGCCATTTTAACGATGTTGGTTCTCCCTACCCAGGAACAAGGGCTATCTTTCCACTTTCTGATTTCCTTTTATATCTCGTTTTTCAGAGTCCTATAGTTTTCAGAGTAGAGGTCTTTCACTTCCTTTGTTAGGTTGATTCCCAGGTATTTCATTTTTCTGGGTACTACTGTGAAAGGGATTGACTCCCCAATTTCTCTTTCAGTGAGTCTTTTGTTTGTATAGACAAAGGCTGTTGATTTTTGAGCATTAACCCAGACAGGGTCTACTCTGTAGTTCAGGTTGGCCCTGAGCTCACTATGTCGCCCAGGCAAGCCTCGCTCTCAGAAGTCCTCCTACCTCTGCCTCCTGAGTGCTGGTATTACAGGTGTGAGCCACCAAGCCTGGCATTTGTGATATGTGGTACTAATTGCTGCTGGGTGTGAGCCACCATGCCCAGTATTGTTGTATGTGGTTACTGGGGATCAAACCAGACACCTTGTTAAATCTCTGGCCCTATAATACAGTTTGGATCCTATTTACATTGTCAGTTTTTTTTTTTTTTTTGAGACAGGGTCTCACTTTGTAGTTCAGGCTGGCCCTGAGCTCACTCTGTAGCCCAGGCAAGCCTCGAATTCAGTAATCCTCCTGTCTCTGCCTCCCGAGTGCTGGGATTACAGATATGAGCCACCACACCCGGCTACATTGTCAGTTTTATACAGCAGAGAGATAATGCGATATTTATACGTGTCGATTTATTTCACTTCAGAATATACCTTCAACCTGTATCCATTTAGCTATAAATGCCTTCAGTTTATCCTTCTTTGTGGCTGAGTAGTATAGAAACTGTAGTAGCATGGCTCCATTATATAGTAAATTATATCTTCTTCACCCATTCTTCAGTTGACGAGCACTTGGGTTGTTCCCAAAATTTAGTTATTATAAACTGTGTCACTGTATATATGGGCATGCATGTATCACTGTGGTACAGTTCTTTTAATTATTTGGGAAGATACTCAGAAGAAGAATAGCTGGGACAAATGGGACCTCTAATCCTAGGGTTTTTTTTTTAGTTTATTTTTATCTTTATTGGTACATTGTATATACACATTATGATCACACTCAGTATTGGGAATTTGTACCAGTATATTACATGATGTAATTCTCATTTTTTCCCATTCCCCTACCTACCACATGACTCCCCACTCCCTAAATACATAAGGTTTGTTTCCTCTTTTTTTATTACTATCACATTTTTTCTTTACCTCTCTTTACTCACCCCTCACATTTCCCTTTGCATATTTTTATTTCACAATATACATTCAAGAGCTCATTAACATCTTCAGTTTCTCATACTAGAGAACAGATATGATATTTACACATCTGTGACCTATTTATTTTGCATAAGAGTATGTCCTGAAGGTATGTCCATTTGAGTATAAATAATCACAGTGATTTCCACAGTGGTCGCACCAGTCTACATTTCTATGAACAATGGTAAGTGTTCCTTTTTCTCCACATCCCTGTCAGCATTTGTTTTTGGTTGATTTCTTGATATTAGCTACTCTTCCTGGAGTGAAGTGGAATCTCAGTGTTGTTTTAATTTGCATTTCTTAAAATGACGATTGAAGTTGAGCTGTTTTCATATATTTATTTCCTGTTTATACTTCATCTCAGAAGTGTCTGTTTTAAATGCTGACTTTTGGATTGAGTCTTTAAATTTGGGGGATCTGATTTTGTATGTTCTAGATATTCATCCCTTGTTTGAGGGACTATTGGCTGGAAGTTTTTCTCACTTTGTGGGTTTTATCTCCACTCTGTTGATTTCTTTCGCAGTACAAGAGCTTTTTAATAGGGTGAGACTTCAGTTATTGGTTGTTTGTATTCTCATGTGGTTTGGGTTTGTTCATGAGGTCTTTGCCTACCTTTATGTCCCTAAGGGTTCTTCTTTACTCTCACTTTGAGCAGATTTAGTGCTTCTGTTTTTATATTTAGATATTTGATTCATTTCAATTTTAGTTTAATGCACAGTGAGAGACGTGGATCTAGTTTTAGCTTTCTGTATGTGGAAAGCCAGTTTTTCTAGCATCACTTACTAAAGAGGCTATCTTTCTTTGAATGGATGTGTTTGGCTTTTTTGTCAAAGTAAGGTGACAGAGTGTTTGGGGTTTCTGTATCTTCTACTAGTCTGTTCCACTGATCTTCAGGCCTATTTTTTTTTTTTTTTGCTAGTGCCATGTTTTTTTTTAATCACATAGTTCTGTCATATAATTTCAAGTCATGGATTGTGATGCCTCCTGCCTTTTCTTTTTTGCACAGAACTTCCTTTGCTATTCTAGTCTCTTCTGGTTTCAAATGAATTTTAGAATTGCTTCCTCTAATTCTGTGAGATATATACTCCTGGGATTTTGATTTGAGATTGCATTAAATATGTATAATAATTTTGTAAGTATCACCATTTTCACTATATTGTTTTTTTCTACTAAAGAACAAGGGGTATCTTTACTTTTTAAAATATCTCCTTCAATCTTTTTTATTTTTTTCCCCAGAGTGTCTTCTGGCATTTAGAATTACAAGAAAAAAATCTCAGGGCAATTTGACTTTTGCCCCTTGTATCTAATTTACTTGTAAGATTTTTCCTCATTATTCTATACGTAATCAGGTGGGGGTTGAATGGAGATCATGGGAATGGAAAAAAAAAAAGATTCAAGGGTCAGAGATTTAGCTCAGTGGTTCTGGCACCTGCCTCACAAATGCAAAGTCCCTGGTTCGACCCGGTAACCACATACAACAGTACTGGGCATGGTGACTCACCCTCACTGCACTCAGTACCACATACCACAATACCAGGTGTGGTGGCTCACACTTGTCATCCCAGCACTTGGGAGGGAGAGAGGCAGGAGGGCTGCTGAGTGCGAGGCTTGCCTGGGCTACTTAGTGAGCTCAGGGCTAGCCTGAACTCCAAACCGAGACCGTTTCAAAAAAAAAAAAGCAAAAAAAAAAAAAAAGAGTCAAGATGTATTATACAAGGTATAAATTGAGGAATGTGATCATAACATACCAATAAACTCAATTTATTAAAAAAATAGATTATTCTTGAAATTTGAAAAAAGTAACATTCACAGGAAGCTTTCAGTCCTGCCCCTCACTGACAGGCCAACAGCACTCCCCAGACACTTGAATTTTAGTCTAGGAGAGTTCCCTTTTATGTACTGACCTCTTTGTACTGCAGCACAGGCCTGTTTAATAAAGACTCAAATTCCTGTTTAAAAAAAAGTCAGCAGGATAAGTTCAGGTGTTGCTTTCTTTTCATTAAACTTCAAAGGTACCCTGTGAACCTTCTTCATTTGCAAGTGTACTTCTTGCTCCTTAGTTAGCTACTTAATTACTGTTTCAGCTTCATTTGCTTTAATATGGTTTCAGGCATTTCTCTTGTGTTTACCTTGTATTTCCTAGGTGGTCCTGCTATATCTCTCTTTTTCTCCCCTCTCTTTTTGTATCTTATTTTCTTTGGCCTTTTCCTTTGCATTCTGTGAGAATTTCTCATTTTGAGATTACTTCACCAACTTTATTGTATGACTGATCTTGTTTCCTTTAACTCTCTAAAGTTTAAGAAACCTTCCATTTACTCTAACATTATCTGCTTTATCATTAAGCATACACCTCTAATGACTTCTCATAAAATATTTAATTAACGCTTTCTAACTAACCTGTGGAGATTGGTACACCCATTTCAAGGGTTGACATTTTCTCAATTACTTACTCTGTTCCTATCTTTTGAGCTGTAACATTGCAACCTTTTCAACTGCTCTGTGCAATGAGGTCTAAAAATGTGGTCTTGTAACAGCTAAAGTTGAAGAACATGGAAAATGGCTCATGTTATGAAATCTTTATGTGCTCCATGTCTTGGTTTTGGTCTCATAGTTTTTTATTACAGAGTTTCTTATGCTGAGTTTTAGGAGTTCTTTGTGTACAGTTCTTACCAGATAAACTTTTTATTTTTTAAATTAAATTCTTTATTGGTACATTTTATACACAGCTCACAACCACACTGAACATTGGAAAATTTGTACCAGTATATGACACGAGTTAATTCTCATGTTTACCTATATCTCTACCCACCCCACAAAACCCCACTCCCTATATACATGTGCTTTTTCTTTTCAAGTCATATTTATTCTTTCCCCACATTACTTTGCCTTACCATATTCCCTTTGAATATTTCATAAAATCTATCCTACATTCTAGAACTCATTTACATCTACAGGTTCTCATACCAGAGAAAAGATACAGTATTTACATATCTGTGATATATTTATTTCACTTAATAGTGTGTCTTCAAGGTCTGTCCATTTATGCATAAATGACTCAAGCTTGTCATTCTTTATGGCAGAGTAATACTCCATTTTATATTTAAAAAAACTACATCTTCTTCATCCAATCTCCAGTTGATGGACATCTGTGTTGTTTCCAAGATTGGGGTATCACAAACTAAGCTGCAATGAACATAGGTGCACATATGTCACCATGATATGATTCTTTTAATTCTTTTGAGTATATTTCTAGCAGGGGAATAGCAAGGTGAAATGGGATCTCTAATCCTAGTTTTCTGAGGAATCTCCACACTGATCTCCACAATGGTTGTACAAGTCTACATTCCCCCCAACAGTGGAGAAGGATTCCTTTCTTCCTGCAGCCTTGCCAGCATTTATTGCTGGTTAGTTTTGCAATGGCAGTCATTCTTTGTGGGTGAGATGAAATCTCAGTGTTGTTTTCATCGTATCTGTCAAATGACCGTTGAGCATTTCTTCAAATGCTTCTTGTCTGCTTTTACTTCTTCCTCTGTGAAGTGTCTGTGATTTATTTTGAGTTATTTTTTTGTTGAAGGTTTAAACCCTATGTCTAGATTCATGTGAATGTTCAGTTTATTCAGTCTTTTAATGAGAACAATCATTTCTCTGCTATATTGCATTTGCCTCTTTGTCAAAGGTCAGTTTGTTAAAGATATGTCTATGTTGCACTATTTGTTAATTCTTTCATCAATAATATTACATTGGGGCCGGAGGGTTAGCTCAGTGGTTCCGGCACCTGCCTCGCAAGCGCAAGGTCCTGAGTTCCATACCCGGTAACCACATAGAATGCTGGGCGTGGAGACACGCCCACCAACGATCAACACCGCATACCACAATGCCGGACGTGGTGGCTCACACCTGTCATCCCAGCACTCGGGAGGCAGGGACAGGAGGATTGCTGAGTTCGCGGCGGCTTGCCTGGGCTCCATAGTGAGCTCAGGGCCAGCCTGAACTACAAAGCGAGACCCTGTCTCAAAAAGCAAAATAAATAAATAAATAAATAAATAATAATAATATTACATTGTCTTACTACTATAGTTTTATAGTAAATATTGGTATTTGGTTAGATATGTTCTCCATTTTTGTTCTTCTCCTGCTATATTGTATGGAATAAAAGATCTTTGCCTCTTTATAAACTTAGAACCAGTTTGGAATATCCACCAAACAATGTTTTTTTTTTCTTGCAATCACATTTAATCTATTTATCATGTTGG